>JAJHSJ010002818.1:0-35113 GCA_021015155.1 Magnolia officinalis | reverse complement strand
TCCCTCACCGGAAGTCGGATTTGGACGGTTTTTTAGCTCGTTGGAAAGGTAACTGGACGAGCTTTCAAAACGGATAGGGACTTTTCTAATTCCGGGGCCGTCTGGTAACCCGAATGACTGCCAGAAGCCATTCGATCGTCGTTTCTCGATCTCGGTCGTAAATCTTTCGAAATCGCGTGATGCGAATGAAACGCCCGTAACTCCCCTCATTATCAGTCGGATTGGGTCCATTTTTAATTCATTGGAAAGGTCAGTCAGTGCTCTTCGAATCCATTTGGAAACGTCGAATTCCGACAACCGTTTTGGGCCCCCGCCCCCAAAGTACGGCGCGAGCAAATCATCCGGAATTTTTCCGACCACCCCTCTTCCCACAAATGCGCCCATAACTCCCTCACCGGAGGTCGGATTTGGACGGTTTTTTAGCTCTTTGAAAGGTAACTGGACTGTCTTTGAAAACAAATTAGGAATTTTCTCATTCCGAGGACGTCTGGTAGCCCGAATGAGCGCCAGAATCCATCAATCGTCGTTTCTCGATCTCGGTCGTAAATCTTTCGAAATCGCGTGATTCGAATGAAACGCCCGTAACTCCCTCATTATAAGTCGGAATGGGTCCATTTTTAATTCATTGGAAAGGTCAGTCAGTCTCTCCGAATCCATTTAGAACCGTCGATTTCCGACAACCGTTTGGGCTCCAAAGTGGGCGCGAGCAAATCGTCCGGAATTTTTCGGACCTCCCCTCTTCCCACAAATCAACTCATAACTCCCTCACCGGAGGTCGGATTTGACGGTTTTTTAGCTCGTTGAAAGGTAACTGGACGAGCTTTCAAAACGGATAGGACTTTTCTAATTCCGGGGCCGTCTGGTAACCCGAATGACTGCCAGAAGCATTCGATCGTCGTTTCTCGATCTCGGTCGTAAATCTTTCGAAATCGCGTGATGCGAATGAAACGCCCGTAACTCCCTCATTATAAGTCGGATTGGGTCCATTTTTAATTCATTGGAAAGGTCAGTCAGTGCTCTTCGAAATCCATTTGGAAACGTCGAATTCCGACACCCGTTTGGGCCCCCAAAAGTACGGCGCGAGCAAATCATCCGGAATTTTTCCGACCACCCCTCTTCCCACAATGCGCCCATAACTCCCTCACCGGAGGTCGGATTTGGACGGTTTTTAGCTCTTTGGAAAGGTAACTGGACGGCTTTGAAAACAAATAGGAATTTTCTCATTCCGAGGACGTCTGGTAGCCCGAATGAGCGCCAGAATCCATCAATCGTCGTTTCTCGATCTCGGTCGTAAATCTTTCGAAATCGCGTGATTCGAATGAAACGCCCGTAACTCCCTCATTATAAGTCGGATGGGTCCATTTTTAATTCATTGGAAAGGTCAGTCTCTGCTCTCCGAATCCATTTGAACCGTCGAATTCCGACACCCCGTTTGGGCCCCCAAAGGAACGGCGCGAGCAAATCATCCGGAATTTTTCCGACCACCCCTCTTCCCTCACAAATGCGCCCATAACTCCCTCACCGGAGGTCGAATTTGGACGGTTTTTAGCTCTTTGGAAAGGTAACTGGACGAGCTTTCAAAACGGATAAGGACTTTTCTAATTCCGGGGGGGCCGTCTGGTAACCCGAATGAGCGCCAGAAGCATTCGATCGTCGTTTCTCGATCTCGGTCGTAAATCTTTCGAAATCGCGTGATGCAAATGCAACGCCCGTAACTCCCTCATTATAGTCGGATTGGGTCCATTTTTTAATTCATTGGAAAGGTCAGTCAGTGCTCTTCGAAATCCATTTAGAACCGTCAATTCTGACACTGTTTGGGTCTCCAAAGGTGGGGCGCGAGCAAATCGTCCGAAATTTTTCGGACCTTCCCTCTTCCCACAAATGCGCTCATAACTCCCTCACCGGAGTCGGATTTGGACGGTTTTTTAGCTCGTTGGAAAGGTAACTGGACGAGCTTTCAAAACGGATAGGGACTTTTCTAATTCCGGGGCGTCTGGTAACCCGAATGACTGCCAGAAGCATTCGTCGATCGTTTCTTTCTCGATCTCGGTCGTAAATCTTTCGAAATCGCGTGATGCGAATGAAACGCCCGTAACTCCCTCATTATAAGTCGGATTGGGTCCATTTTTAATTCATTGGAAAGGTCAGTCAGTGCTCTTCGAAATCCATTTGGAAACGTCGAATTCCGACACCGTTTGGGCCCCCAAAGTACGGCGCGAGCAAATCATCCGGAATTTTTCCCGACCACCCCTCTTCCCACAAATGCGCCCATAACTCCCTCACCGGAGGTCGGATTTGGACGGTTTTTAGCTCTTTGGAAAGGTAACTGGACGGGCTTTGAAAACAATTAGGAATTTTCTCATTCCGAGGACGTCTGGTAGCCCGAATGAGCGCCAGAATCCATCAATCGTCGTTTCTCTCGATCTCGGTCGTAAATCTTTCGAAATCGCGTGATTCGAATGAAACGCCCGTAACTCCCTCATTATAAGTCGGAATGGGTCCATTTTTAATTCATTGGAAAGGTCAGTCAGTGCTCTCCGAAATCCATTTAGAACCGTCGATTCCGACACCGTTTGGGCCCCAAATGTGGGGCGCGAGCAAATCGTCCGGATTTTTTTCGACCTCCCCTCTTCCCACAAATGCGCCCATAACTCCCTCACCGAGGTCGGATTTGGACGGTTTTTTAGCTCGTTTGGAAAGGTAACTGGACGAGCTTTCAAAACGGATAAGGACTTTTCTAATTCCGGGGCCGTCTGGTAACCCGAATGAGCGCCAGAAGCATTCGATCGTCGTTTCTCGATCTCGGTCGTAAATCTTTCGAAATCGCGTGATGCGAATGAAACGCCCGTAACTCCCTCATTATAAGTCGGATTGGGTCCATTTTTAATTCATTGGAAAGGTCAGTCAGTGCTCTTCGAAATCCATTTGGAAACGTCGAATTCCGACACCGTTTGGGCCCCCAAAAGTACGGCGCGAGCAAATCATCCGGAATTTTTCCGACCACCCCCTCTTCCCACAAATGCGCCCATAACTCTCCTCACCGGAGGTCGGATTTGGACGGTTTTTAGCTCTTTGGAAAGGTAACTGGACGGGCTTTGAAAACAAATCAGGAATTTTCTCATTCCGAGGACGTCTGGTAGCCCGAATGAGCGCCAGAATCCATCAATCGTCGTTTCTCGATCTCGGTCGTAAATCTTTCGAAATCGCGTGATTCGAATGAAACGCCCGTAACTCCCCTCATTATAAGTCGGAATGGGTCCATTTTTAATTCATTGGAAAGGTCAGTCAGTGCTCTCCGAAATCCATTTTGAACCGTCGATTCCGACACACCGTTTGGCCCCCAAATGAACGGGCGAGCAAATCATCCGGAATTTTTCCGACCACCCCTCTTCCCACAAATGCGCCCCATAACTCCCTCACCGGAGGTCGGATTTGGACGGTTTTTAGCTCTTTGAAAGGTAACTGGACGAGCTTTCAAAACGGATAAGGACTTTTCTAATTCCGGGGCCGTCTGGTAACCCGAATGAGCGCCAGAAGCATTCGATCGTCGTTTCTCTCGATCTCGGTCGTAAATCTTTCGAAATCGCGTGATGCAAATGCAACGCCCGTAACTCCCTCATTATAAGTCGGATTGGGTCCATTTTTAATTCATTGGAAAGGTCAGTCAGTGCTCTTCGAAATCCATTTAGACCGTCAATTCTGACACTGTTTGGGTCTCCAAAGGTGGGCGCGAGCAAATCGTCCGAATTTTTCGGACCTTCCCTCCTCTTCCCACAAATGCGCTCATAACTCCCTCACCGGAAGTCGGATTTGGACGGTTTTTAGCTCGTTGGAAAGGTAACTGGACGAGCTTTCAAAACGGATAGGGACTTTTCTAATTCCGGGCCGTCTGGTAACCCGAATGACTGCCAGAAGCATTCGATCGTCGTTTCTCGATCTCGGTCGTAAATCTTTCGAAATCGCGTGATGCGAATGAAACGCCCGTAACTCCCTCATTATAAGTCGGATGGGGTCCATTTTTAATTCATTGGAAAGGTCAGTCAGTGCTCTTCGAAATCCATTTGGAAACGTCGAATTCCGACACCGTTTGGGCCCCCAAAGTACGGCGCGAGCAAATCATCCGGAATTTTTCCGACCACCCCTCTTCCCACAAATGCGCCCATAACTCCCTCACCGGAGGTCGGATTTGGACGGTTTTTAGCTCTTTGGAAAGGTAACTGGACGTCTTTGAAAACAAATTAGGAATTTTTCATTCCGAGGACGTCTGGTAGCCCGAATGAGCGCCAGAATCCATCAATCGTCGTTTCTCGATCTCGGTCGTAAATCTTTCGAAATCGCGTGATTCGAATGAAACGCCCGTAACTCCCTCATTATAAGTCGGAATGGGTCCATTTTTAATTCATTGGAAAGGTCAGTCAGTGCTCTTCCGAAATCCATTTAGAACCGTCGAATTCCGACACCGTTTGGGCCTCCAAAAGTGGGGCGCGAGCAAATCGTCCGGAATTTTTCGGACCTCCCCTCTTCCCAAATCAACTCATAACTCCCTCACCCGAGGTCGGATTTGGACGGTTTTTAGCTCGTTGAAAGGTAACTGGACGAGCTTTCAAAACGGATAAGGACTTTTCTAATTCCGGGGCCGTCTGGTAACCCGAATGAGCGCCAGAAGCATTCGATCGTCGTTTCTCGATCTCGTCTCGTCGTAAATCTTTCGAAATCGCGTGATGCGAATGAAACGCCCGTAACTCCCTCATTATAAGTCGGATTGGGTCCATTTTTAATTCATTGGAAAGGTCAGTCAGTGCTCTTCGAAATCCATTTGGAAACGTCGAATTCCGACACCGTTTGTTTGGGCCCCCAAAAGTACGGCGCGAGCAAATCATCCGGAATTTTTCCGACCACCCCTCTTCCCACAAATGCGCCCATAACTCCCTCACCGGAGGTCGGATTTGGACGGTTTTTAGCTCTTTGGAAAGGTAACTGGACGGGCTTTGAAAACAAATCAGGAATTTTCTCATTCCGAGGACGTCTGGTAGCCCGAATGAGCGCCAGAATCCATCAATCGTCGTTTCTCGATCTCGGTCGTAAATCTTTCGAAATCGCGTGATTCGAATGAAACGCCCGTAACTCCCTCATTATAAGTCGGAATGGGTCCATTTTTAATTCATTGGAAAGGTCAGTCAGTGCTCTCCGAAATCCATTTTGAACCGTCGAATTCCGACACCGTTTGGGCCCCCAAATGAACGGCGCGAGCAAATCATCCGGAATTTTTCCGACCACCCCTCTTCCCACAAATGCGCCCATAACTCCCTCACCGGAGGTCGGATTTGGACGGTTTTTAGCTCTTTGAAAGGTAACTGGACGAGCTTTCAAAACGGATAAGGACTTTTCTAATTCCGGGGCCGTCTGGTAACCCGAATGAGCGCCAGAAGCATTCGATCGTCGTTTCTCTCTCGATCTCGGTCGTAAATCTTTCGAAATCGCGTGATGCGAATGAAACGCCCGTAACTCCCTCATTATAAGTCGGATTGGGTCCATTTTTAATTCATTGGAAAGGTCAGTCAGTGCTCTTCGAAATCCATTTGGAAACGTCGAATTCCGACACCGTTTGGGCCCCCCAAAAGTACGGCGCGAGCAAATCATCCGGAATTTTTCCGACCACCCCTCTTCCCACAAATGCGCCCATAACTCCCTCACCGGAGGTCGGATTTGGACGGTTTTTAGCTCTTTGGAAAGGTAACTGGACGGGCTTTTGAAAACAAATCAGGAATTTTCTCATTCCGAGGACGTCTGGTAGCCCGAATGAGCGCCAGAATCCATCAATCGTCGTTTCTCGATCTCGGTCGTAAATCTTTCGAAATCGCGTGATTCGAATGAAACGCCCGTAACTCCCTCATTATAAGTCGGAATGGGTCCATTTTTAATTCATTGGAAAGGTCAGTCAGTGCTCTCCGAAATCCATTTTGAACCGTCGAATTCCGACACCGTTTTGGGCCCCGAATGAACGGCGCGAGCAAATCATCCGGAATTTTTCCGACCACCCCTCTTCCCACAAATGCGCCCATAACTCCCTCACCGGAGTCGATTTGGACGTTTTTTAGCTCTTTGGAAAGGTAACTGGACGAGCTTTCAAAACGGATAAGGACTTTTCTAATTCCGGGGCCGTCTGGTAACCCGAATGAGCGCCAGAAGCATTCGATCGTCGTTTCTCTCGATCTCGGTCGTAAATCTTTCGAAATCGCGTGATGCAAATGCAACGCCCGTAACTCCCTCATTATAAGTCGGATTGGGTCCATTTTTAATTCATTGGAAAGGTCAGTCAGTGCTCTTCGAAATCCATTTAGAACCGTCAATTCTGACACTGTTTGGGTCTCCAAAGGTGGGCGCGAGCAAATCGTCCGAAATTTTTCGGACCTTCCCTCTTCCCACAAATGCGCTCATAACTCCCTCACCGGAAGTCGGATTTGGACGGTTTTTAGCTCGTTGGAAAGGTAACTGGACGAGCTTTCAAAACGGATAGGGACTTTTCTAATTCCGGGGCCGTCTGGTAACCCGAATGACTGCCAGAAGCATTCGATCGTCGTTTCTTCTCGATCTCGGTCGTAAATCTTTCGAAATCGCGTGATGCGAATGAAACGCCCGTAACTCCCTCATTATAAGTCGGATTGGGTCCATTTTTAATTCATTGGAAAGGTCAGTCAGTGCTCTTCGAAATCCATTTGGAAACGTCGAATTCCGACACCGTTTTGGGCCCCCAAAAGTACGGCGCGAGCAAATCATCCGGAATTTTTCCGACCACCCCTCTTCCCACAAATGCGCCCATAACTCCCTCACCGGAGGTCGGATTTGGACGGTTTTTAGCTCTTTGGAAAGGTAACTGGACGGTCTTTGAAAACAATTAGGAATTTTCTCATTCCGAGGACGTCTGGTAGCCCGAATGAGCGCCAGAATCCATCAATCGTCGTTTCTCGATCTCGGTCGTAAATCTTTCGAAATCGCGTGATTCGAATGAAACGCCCGTAACTCCCTCATTATAAGTCGGAATGGGTCCATTTTTAATTCATTGGAAAGGTCAGTCAGTGCTCTCCGAAATCCATTTAGAACCGTCGATTCCGACACACCGTTTGGGCCTCCAAAAGTGGGGCGCGAGCAAATCGTCCGGAATTTTTTCGGACCTCCCCTCTTCCCACAAATCAACTCATAACTCCCTCACCCGAGGTCGGATTTGGACGGTTTTTAGCTCGTTTGAAAGGTAACTGGACGAGCTTTCAAAACGGATAAGGACTTTTCTAATTCCGGGGCCGTCTGGTAACCCGAATGAGCGCCAGAAGCATTCGATCGTCGTTTCTCGATCTCGGTCGTAAATCTTTCGAAATCGCGTGATGCGAATGAAACGCCCGTAACTCCCTCATTATCAATCGGATTGGGTCCATTTTTAATTCATTGGAAAGGTCAGTCAGTGCTCTTCGAAATCCATTTGGAAACGTCGAATTCCGACACCGTTTGGGCCCCCAAAAGTACGGCGCGAGCAAATCATCCGGAATTTTTCCGACCACCCCCTCTTCCCACAAATGCGCCCATAACTCCCTCCCTCACCGGAGGTCGGATTTGGACGGTTTTTAGCTCTTTGGAAAGGTAACTGGACGGGCTTTGAAAACAAATCAGGAATTTTCTCATTCCGAGGACGTCTGGTAGCCCGAATGAGCGCCAGAATCCATCAATCGTCGTTTCTCGATCTCGGTCGTAAATCTTTCGAAATCGCGTGATTCGAATGAAACGCCCGTAACTCCCTCATTATAAGTCGGAATGGGTCCATTTTTAATTCATTGGAAAGGTCAGTCAGTGCTCTCCGAAATCCATTTTGAACCGTCGAATTCCGACACCGTTTGGGCCCCCGAATGAACGGCGCGAGCAAATCATCCAGAATTTTTCCGACCACCCCTCTTCCCACAAATGCGCCCATAACTCCCTCACCGGAGGTCGAATTTGGACGGTTTTTAGCTCTTTGGAAAGGTAACTGGACGAGCTTTCAAAACGGATAAGGACTTTTCTAATTCCGGGGCCGTCTGGTAACCCGAATGAGCGCCAGAAGCATTCGATCGTCGTTTCTCGATCTCGGTCGTAAATCTTTCGAAATCGCGTGATGCAAATGCAACGCCCGTAACTCCCTCATTATAAGTCGGATTGGGTCCATTTTTAATTCATTGGAAAGGTCAGTCAGTGCTCTTCGAAATCCATTTAGAACCGTCAATTCTGACACTGTTTGGGTCTCCAAGGTGGGGCGCGAGCAAATCGTCCGAAATTTTTCGGACCTTCCCTCTTCCCACAAATGCGCTCATAACTCCCTCACCGGAAGTCGGATTTGGACGGTTTTTTAGCTCGTTGGAAAGGTAACTGGACGAGCTTTCAAAACGGATAGGGACTTTTCTAATTCCGGGGCCGTCTGGTAACCCGAATGACTGCCAGAAGCATTCGATCGTCGTTTCTCTCGATCTCGGTCGTAAATCTTTCGAAATCGCGTGATGCGAATGAAACGCCCGTAACTCCCTCATTATAAGTCGGATTGGGTCCATTTTTAATTCATTGGAAAGGTCAGTCAGTGCTCTTCGAAATCCATTTGGAAACGTCGAATTCCGACACCGTTTGGGCCCCCAAAAGTACGGCGCGAGCAAATCATCCGGAATTTTTCCGACCACCCCTCTTCCCACAAATGCGCCCATAACTCCCTCACCGGAGGTCGGATTTGGACGGTTTTTAGCTCTTTGGAAAGGTAACTGGACGGCTTTGAAAACAAATTAGGAATTTTCTCATTCCGAGGACGTCTGGTAGCCCGAATGAGCGCCAGAATCCATCAATCGTCGTTTCTCGATCTCGGTCGTAAATCTTTCGAAATCGCGTGATTCGAATGAAACGCCCGTAACTCCCTCATTATAAGTCGGAATGGGTCCATTTTTAATTCATTGGAAAGGTCAGTCAGTGCTCTCCGAAATCCATTTGAACCGTCGAATTCCGACACCGTTTGGGCCCCCAAAAGTACGGCGCGAGCAAATCGTCCGAATTTTTTCGGACCTCCCCTCTTCCCACAAATCAACCCATAACTCCCTCACTCCCCGGAGTCGGATTTGGACGGTTTTTAGCTCGTTGGAAAGGTAACTGGACGAGCTTTCAAAACGGATAAGGACTTTTCTAATTCCGGGGCCGTCTGGTAACCCGAATGAGCGCCAGAAGCATTCGATCGTCGTTTCTCTCGATCTCGGTCGTAAATCTTTCGAAATCGCGTGATGCGAATGAAACGCCCGTAACTCCCTCATTATAAGTCGGATTGGGTCCATTTTTAATTCATTGGAAAGGTCAGTCAGTGCTCTAAATCCATTTGGAAACGTCGAATTCCGACACCGTTTGGGCCCCCAAAAGTACGGCGCGAGCAAATCATCCGAATTTTTCCGACCACCCCCTCTTCCCACAAATGCGCCCATAACTCCCTCACCGGAGGTCGGATTTGGACGGTTTTTAGCTCTTTGGAAAGGTAACTGGACGGCTTTGAAAACAAATCAGGAATTTTCTCATTCCGGGACGTCTGGTAGCCCGAATGAGCGCCAGAATCCATCAATCGTCGTTTCTCTTCTCGATCTCGGTCGTAAATCTTTCGAAATCGTGATTCGAATGAAACGCCCGTAACTCCCTCATTATAAGTCGGAATGGGTCCATTTTTAATTCATTGGAAAGGTCAGTCAGTGCTCTCCGAAATCCATTTGAACCGTCGAATTCCGACACCGTTTGGGCCCCCGAATGAACGGCGCGCAAATCATCCGGAATTTTTCCGACCACCCCTCTTCCCACAAATGCGCCCATAACTCCCTCACCGGAGGTCGGATTTGGACGGTTTTTAGCTCTTTGGAAAGGTAACTGGACGAGCTTTCAAAACGGATAAGGACTTTTCTAATTCCGGGGCCGTCTGGTAACCCGAATGAGCGCCAGAAGCATTCGATCGTCGTTTCTCGATCTCGGTCGTAAATCTTTCGAAATCGCGTGATGCAAATGCAACGCCCGTAACTCCCTCATTATAAGTCGGATTGGGTCCATTTTTAATTCATTGGAAAGGTCAGTCAGTGCTCTTCGAAATCCATTTAGAACCGTCAAATTCTGACACTGTTTGGGTCTCCAAAGGTGGGGCGCGAGCAAATCGTCCGAAATTTTTCGGACCTTCCCTCTTCCCACAAATGCGCTCATAACTCCCTCACCGGAAGTCGGATTTGGACGGTTTTTAGCTCGTTGGAAAGGTAACTGGACGAGCTTTCAAAACGGATAGGGACTTTTCTAATTCCGGGCCGTCTGGTAACCCGAATGACTGCCAGAAGCATTCGATCGTCGTTTCTCGATCTCGGTCGTAAATCTTTCGAAATCGCGTGATGCGAATGAAACGCCCGTAACTCCCTCATTATAAGTCGGATTGGGTCCATTTTTAATTCATTGGAAAGGTCAGTCAGTGCTCTTCGAAATCCATTTGGAAACGTCGAATTCCGACACCGTTTGGGCCCCCAAAAGTACGGCGCGAGCAAATCATCCGGAATTTTTCCGACCACCCCTCTTCCCACAAATGCGCCCATAACTCCCTCACCGGAGGTCGGATTTGGACGGTTTTTAGCTCTTTGGAAAGGTAACTGGACGGTCTTTGAAAACAATTAGGAATTTTTCTCATTCCGAGGACGTCTGGTAGCCCGAATGAGCGCCAGAATCCATCAATCGTCGTTTCTCTCGATCTCGGTCGTAAATCTTTCGAAATCGCGTGATTCGAATGAAACGCCCGTAACTCCCTCATTATAAGTCGGAATGGGTCCATTTTTAATTCATTGGAAAGGTCAGTCAGTGCTCTCCGAAATCCATTTAGAACCGTCGATTTCCGACACCGTTTGGGCCTCCAAAGTGGGGCGCGAGCAAATCGTCCGGAATTTTTCGGACCCCCCCTCTTCCCACAAATCAACTCATAACTCCCTCACCCGAGGTCGGATTTGGACGGTTTTTAGCTCGTTTGAAAGGTAACTGGACGAGCTTTCAAAACGGATAAGGACTTTTCTAATTCCGGGGCCGGGGCCGTCTGGTAACCCGAATGAGCGCCAGAAGCATTCGATCGTCGTTTCTCGATCTCGGTCGTAAATCTTTCGAAATCGCGTGATGCGAATGAAACGCCCGTAACTCCCTCATTATAAGTCGGATTGGGTCCATTTTTAATTCATTGGAAAGGTCAGTCAGTGCTCTTCGAAATCCATTTGGAAACGTCGAATTCCGACACCGTTTGGGCCCCCAAAAGTACGGCGCGAGCAAATCATCCGGAATTTTTCCGACCACCCCTCTTCCCACAAATGCGCCCATAACTCCCTCACCGGAGGTCGGATTTGGACGGTTTTTAGCTCTTTGGAAAGGTAACTGGACGGCTTTGAAAACAAATCAGGAATTTCTCATTCCGAGGACGTCTGGTAGCCCGAATGAGCGCCAGAATCCATCAATCGTCGTTTCTCGATCTCGGTCGTAAATCTTTCGAAATCGCGTGATTCGAATGAAACGCCCGTAACTCCCTCATTATAAGTCGGAATGGGTCCATTTTTAATTCATTGGAAAGGTCAGTCAGTGCTCTCCGAAATCCATTTTGAACCGTCGAATTCCGACACCGTTTGGGCCCCCGAATGAACGGCGCGAGCAAATCATCCGGAATTTTTCCGACCACCCCTCTTCCCACAAATGCGCCCATAACTCCCTCACCGGAGGTCGGATTTGGACGGTTTTTAGCTCTTTGGAAAGGTAACTGGACGAGCTTTCAAAACGGATAAGGACTTTTCTAATTCCGGGGCCGTCTGGTAACCCGAATGAGCGCCAGAAGCATTCGATCGTCGTTTCTCGATCTCGGTCGTAAATCTTTCGAAATCGCGTGATGCGAATGAAACGCCCGTAACTCCCTCATTATAAGTCGGATTGGGTCCATTTTTAATTCATTGGAAAGGTCAGTCAGTGCTCTTCGAAATCCATTTAGAACCGTCGAATTCTGACACTGTTTGGGCCCCCAAAAGTGGGGCGCGAGCAAATCATCCCGGAATTTTTCCGACCTTCCCTCTTCCCACAAATGCGCCATAACTCCCTCACGGAGGTCGGATTTGGACGGTTTTTAGCTCTTTGGAAAGGAACTGGACGGGCTTTTGAACAATCAGGAATTTTCTAATTCCGAGGACGTCTGGTAGCCCGAATGAGCGCCAGAAGCATCAATCGTCGTTTCTCGATCTCGGTCGTAAATCTTTCGAAATCGCGTGATGCGAATGAAACGCCCGTAACTCCCTCATTATAAGTCGGAATGGGTCCATTTTTAATTCATTGGAAAGGTCAGTCAGTGCTCTCCGAAATCCATTTTGAACCGTCGAATTCCGACACCGTTTGGGCCCCCAAAGTACGGCGCGAGCAAATCATCCGGAATTTTTCCGACCACCCCTCTTCCCACAAATGCGCCCATAACTCCCTCACCGGAGGTCGGATTTGGACGGTTTTAGCTCTTTGGAAAGGTAACTGGACGAGCTTTCAAAACGAATAAGGACTTTTCTAATTCCGGGGCCGTCTGGTAACCCGAATGAGCGCCAGAAGCATTCGATCGTCGTTTCTCGATCTCGGTCGTAAATCTTTCGAAATCGCGTGATGCGAATGAAACGCCCGTAACTCCCTCATTATAAGTCGGATTGGGTCCATTTTTAATTCATTGGAAAGGTCAGTCAGTGCTCTTCGAAATCCATTTAGAACCGTCGAATTCCGACACCGTTTGGGCCTCCAAAGGTGGTGCGCGAGCAAATCGTCCGTAATTTTTCGGACCTTCCCTCTTCCCACAAATGCGCTCATAACTCCCTCCGGAAGTCGGATTTGGACGGTTTTTAGCTCGTTGGAAAGGTAACTGGACGAGCTTTCAAAACGGATAGGGACTTTTCTAATTCCGGGGCCGTCTGGTAACCCGAATGACTGCCAGAAGCATTCGATCGTCGTTTCTCGATCTCGGTCGTAAATCTTTCGAAATCGCGTGATGCGAATGAAACGCCCGTAACTCCCTCATTATAAGTCGGATTGGGTCCATTTTAATTCATTGGAAAGGTCAGTCAGTGCTCTTCGAAATCCATTTGGAAACGTCGAATTCCGACACCGTTTGGGCCCCCAAAAGTACGGCGCGAGCAAATCATCCGGAATTTTCCGACCACCCTCTTCCCACAAATGCGCCCATAACTCCCTCACCGGAGGTCGGATTTGGACGGTTTTTAGCTCTTTGGAAAGGTAACTGGACGGCTTTGAAAACAAATTAGGAATTTTCTCATTCCGAGGACGTCTGGTAGCCCGAATGAGCGCCAGAATCCATCAATCGTCGTTTCTCGATCTCGGTCGTAAATCTTTCGAAATCGCGTGATTCGAATGAAACGCCCGTAACTCCCTCATTATAAGTCGGAATGGGTCCATTTTTAATTCATTGGAAAGGTCAGTCAGTGCTCCGAAATCCATTTAGAACCGTCGAATTCCGACACCGTTTGGGCCTCCAAAAGTGGGGCGCGAGCAAATCGTCCGGAATTTTTCGGACCTCCCTCTTCCCACAAATCAACCATCAAACTCCCTCACCGAGGTCGGATTTGGACGGTTTTTAGCTCGTTTGAAAGGTAACTGGACGAGCTTTCAAAACGGATAAGGACTTTTCTAATTCCGGGGCCGTCTGGTAACCCGAATGAGCGCCAGAAGCATTCGATCGTCGTTTCTCGATCTCGGTCGTAAATCTTTCGAAATCGCGTGATGCGAATGAAACGCCCGTAACTCCCTCATTATAAGTCGGATTGGGTCCATTTTTAATTCATTGGAAAGGTCAGTCAGTGCTCTTCGAAATCCATTTGGAAACGTCGAATTCCGACACCGTTTGGGCCCCCAAAGTACGGCGCGAGCAAATCATCCGGAATTTTTCCGACCACCCCTCTTCCCACAAATGCGCCCATAACTCCCTCACCGGAGGTCGGATTTGGACGGTTTTTAGCTCTTTGGAAAGGTAACTGGACGGGCTTTGAAAACAAATCAGGAATTTTCTCATTCCGAGGACGTCTGGTAGCCCGAATGAGCGCCAGAATCCATCAATCGTCGTTTCTCGATCTCGGTCGTAAATCTTTCGAAATCGCGTGATTCGAATGAAACGCCCGTAACTCCCTCATTATAAGTCGGAATGGGTCCATTTTTAATTCATTGGAAAGGTCAGTCAGTGCTCTCCGAAATCCATTTTGAACCGTCGAATTCCGACACCGTTTGGGGCCCCGAATGGAACGGCGCGAGCAAATCATCCGGAATTTTCCGACCACCCCTCTTCCCACAAATGCGCCATAACTCCCTCACCGGAGGTCGGATTTGGACGGTTTTTAGCTCTTTGGAAAGGTAACTGGACGAGCTTTCAAAACGGATAAGGACTTTTCTAATTCCGGGGCCGTCTGGTAACCCGAATGAGCGCCAGAAGCATTCGATCGTCGTTTCTCGATCTCGGTCGTAAATCTTTCGAAATCGCGTGATGCGAATGAAACGCCCGTAACTCCCTCATTATAAGTCGGATTGGGTCCATTTTTAATTCATTGGAAAGGTCAGTCAGTGCTCTTCGAAATCCATTTAGAACCGTCGAATTCGACACCGTTTGGGTCTCCAAAGGTGGGGCGCGAGCAAATCGTCCGAAATTTTTCGGACCTCCCTCTTCCCACAAATGCGCTCATAACTCCCTCACCGGAAGTCGGATTTGGACGGTTTTTAGCTCGTTGGAAAGGTAACTGGACGAGCTTTCAAAACGGATAGGGACTTTTCTAATTCCGGGGCCGTCTGGTAACCCGAATGACTGCCAGAAGCATTCGATCGTCGTTTCTCGATCTCGGTCGTAAATCTTTCGAAATCGCGTGATGCGAATGAAACGCCCGTAACTCCCTCATTATAAGTCGGATTGGGTCCATTTTTAATTCATTGGAAAGGTCAGTCAGTGCTCTTCGAAATCCATTTGGAAACGTCGAATTCCGACACCGTTTGGGGCCCCAAAAGTACGGCGCGAGCAAATCATCCGGAATTTTTCCGACCACCCCTCTTCCCACAAATGCGCCCATAACTCCCTCACCGGAGGTCGGATTTGGACGGTTTTTAGCTCTTTGGAAAGGTAACTGGACGGTCTTTGAAAACAAATTAGGAATTTTCTCATTCCGAGGACGTCTGGTAGCCCGAATGAGCGCCAGAATCCATCAATCGTCGTTTCTCGATCTCGGTCGTAAATCTTTCGAAATCGCGTGATTCGAATGAAACGCCCGTAACTCCCTCATTATAAGTCGGAATGGGTCCATTTTTAATTCATTGGAAAAGGTCAGTCAGTGCTCTCCGAAATCCATTTTGAACCGTCGAATTCCGACACCGTTTGGGCCTCCAAAAGTGGGGCGCGAGCAAATCGTCCGGAATTTTTCGGACCTCCCCTCTTCCCACAAATGCGCTCATAACTCCCTCACCGGAAGTCGGATTTGGACGGTTTTTAGCTCGTTTGAAAGGTAACTGGACGAGCTTTCAAAACGGATAAGGACTTTTCTAATTCCGGGGCCGTCTGGTAACCCGAATGAGCGCCAGAAGCATTCGATCGTCGTTTCTCGATCTCGGTCGTAAATCTTTCGAAATCGCGTGATGCGAATGAAACGCCCGTAACTCCCTCATTATAAGTCGGATTGGGTCCATTTTTAATTCATTGGAAAGGTCAGTCAGTGCTCTTCGAAATCCATTTGGAAACGTCGAATTCCGACACCGTTTGGGCCCCCAAAAGTACGGCGCGAGCAAATCACGGAATTTTTCCGACCACCCCTCTTCCCACAAATGCGCCCATAACTCCCTCACCGGAGGTCGGATTTGGACGGTTTTTAGCTCTTTGGAAAGGTAACTGGACGGGCTTTGAAAACAAATAGGAATTTTCTCATTCCGAGGACGTCTGGTAGCCCGAATGAGCGCCAGAAGCATCAATCGTCGTTTCTCGATCTCGGTCGTAAATCTTTCGAAATCGCGTGATTCGAATGAAACGCCCGTAACTCCCTCATTATAAGTCGGAATGGGTCCATTTTAATTCATTGGAAAGGTCAGTCAGTGCTCTCCGAAATCCATTTTGAACGTCGAATTCCGACACCGTTTGGGCCCCGAAAGGTACGGCGCGAGCAAATCATCCGGAATTTTTCCGACCACCCCTCTTCCCACAAATGCGCCCATAACTCCCTCACCGGAGGTCGGATTTGGACGGTTTTTAGCTCTTGGAAAGGTAACTGGACGAGCTTTCAAAACGGATAAGGACTTTTCTAATTCCGGGGCCGTCTGGTAACCCGAATGAGCGCCAGAAGCATTCGATCGTCGTTTCTCGATCTCGGTCGTAAATCTTTCGAAATCGCGTGATGCGAATGAAACGCCCGTAACTCCCTCATTATAAGTCGGATGGGTCCATTTTTAATTCATTGGAAAGGTCAGTCAGTGCTCTTCGAAATCCATTTAGAACCGTCGAATTCCGACACCGTTTGGGCCTCCAAAAGTGGGGCGCGAGCAAATCGTCCGGAATTTTTCGGACCTTCCCTCTTCCCACAAATGCGCTCATAACTCCCTCACCGGAAGTCAGATTTGGACGGTTTTTAGCTCGTTGGAAAGGTAACTGGACGAGCTTTCAAAATGGATAAGGACTTTTCTAATTCCGGGGCCGTCTGGTAACCCGAATGAGCGCCAGAAGCATTCGATCGTCGTTTCTCGATCTCGTTCGTAAATCTTTCGAAATCGCGTGATGCGAATGAAACGCCCGTAACTCCCTCATTATAAGTCGGATTGGGTCCATTTTTAATTCATTGGAAAGGTCAGTCAGTGCTCTTCGAAATCCATTTGGAAACGTCGAATTCCGACACCGTTTGGGCCCCCAAAAGTACGGTGCGAGCAAATCATCTGGAATTTTTCCGACCACCCCTCTTCCCACAAATGCGCCCATAACTCCCTCACCGGAGGTCGGATTTGGACGGTCTTTAGCTCTTTGGAAAGGTAACTGGACGGGCTTTGAAAAAAAATTAGGAATTTTCTCATTCCGAGGACGTCTGGTAGCCCGAATGAGCGCCAGAATCCATCAATCGTCGTTTCTCGATCTCGGTCGTAAATCTTTCGAAATCGCGTGATTCGAATGAAACGCCCGTAACTCCCTCATTATAAGTCGGAATGGGTCCATTTTTAATTCATTGGAAAGGTCAGTCAGTGCTCTCCGAAATCCATTTTGAAACGTCGAATTCCGACACCGTTTGGGCCCCCAAAAGTACGGCGCGAGCAAATCATCCGGAATTTTTCCGACCACCCCTCTTCCCACAAATGCGCCCATAACTCCCTCACCGGAGGTCGGATTTGGACGGTTTTTAGCTCTTTGGAAAGGTAACTGGACGAGCTTTCAAAACGGATAAGGACTTTTCTAATTCCGGGGCCGTCTGGTAACCCGAATGAGCGCCAGAAGCATTCGATCGTCGTTTCTCGATCTCGGTCGTAAATCTTTCGAAATCGCGTGATGCGAATGAAACGCCCGTAACTCCCTCATTATAAGTCGGATTGGGTCCATTTTTAATTCATTGGAAAGGTTAGTCAGTGCTCTTCGAAATCCATTTAGAACCGTCGAATTCTGACACGTTGGGGCCCCAAAAGGTGGGGCGCGAGCAAATCGTCCGGAAATTTTCGGACCTTCCCTCTTCCCACAAATGCGCTCATAACTCCCTCACCGGAGTCGGATTTGGACGGTTTTTAGCTCGTTGGAAAGGTAACTGGACGAGCTTTCAAAACGGATAGGGATTTTCTAATTCGGGGCCGTCTGGTAACCCGAATGAGCGCCAGAAGCATCGATCGTCGTTTCTCGATCTCGGTCGTAAATCTTTCGAAATCGCGTGATGCGAATGAAACGCCCGTAACTCCCTCATTATAAGTCGGATTGGGTCCATTTTTAATTCATTGGAAAGGTCAGTCAGTGCTCTTCGAAATCCATTTGGAAACGTCGAATTCCGACACCGTTTGGGCCCCCAAAAGTACGGCGCGAGCAAATCATCCGGAATTTTTCCGACCACCCTCTTCCCACAAATGCGCCCATAACTCCCTCACCGGAGGTCGGATTTGGACGGTTTTTAGCTCTTTGGAAAGGTAACTGGACGACTTTGAAAACAAATTAGGAATTTCTCATTCCGAGGACGTCTGGTAGCCCGAATGAGCGCCAGAAGCATCAATCGTCGTTTCTCGATCTCGGTCGTAAATCTTTCGAAATCGCGTGATTCGAATGAAACGCCCGTAACTCCCTCATTATAAGTCGGAATGGGTCCATTTTTAATTCATTGGAAAGGTCAGTCAGTGCTCTCCGAAATCCATTTTGAACCGTCGAATTCCGACACCGTTTGGGCCTCCAAAAGTAGGGCGCGAGCAAATCGTCCGGAATTTTTCGGACCTCCCCTCTTCCCACAAATCGCTCATAACTCCCTCACCCGAGGTCGGATTTGGACGGTTTTTAGCTCGTTTGAAAGGTAACTGGACGAGCTTTCAAAACGGATAAGGACTTTTCTAATTCCGGGGCCGTCTGGTAACCCGAATGAGCGCCAGAAGCATTCGATCGTCGTTTCTCGATCGTCGGTCGTAAATCTTTCGAAATCGCGTGATGCGAATGAAACGCCCGTAACTCCCTCATTATAAGTCGGATTGGGTCCATTTTTAATTCATTGGAAAGGTCAGTCAGTGCTCTTCGAAATCCATTGGAAACCGTCGAATTCCGACACCGTTTGGGCCCCAAAAGTACGGGCGCGAGCAAATCATCCGGAATTTTTCCGACCACCCCTCTTCCACAAATGCGCCCATAACTCCCTCACCGGAGGTCGGATTTGGACGGTTTTTAGCTCTTTGGAAAGGTAACTGGACGGGCTTTGAAAACAAATCAGGAATTTTCTCATTCCGGGGACGTCTGGTAGCCGAATGAGCGCCAGAATCCATCAATCGTCGTTTCTCGATCTCGGTCGTAAATCTTTCGAAATCGCGTGATTCGAATGAAACGCCCGTAACTCCCTCATTATAAGTCGGAATGGGTCCATTTTTAATTCATTGGAAAGGTCAGTCAGTGCTCTCCGAAATCCATTTTGAACCGTCGAATTCCGACACCGTTTGGGCCCCCGAAGGAACGGCGCGAGCAAATCATCCGGAATTTTTCCGACCACCCCTCTTCCCACAAATGCGCCCATAACTCCCTCACCGGAGGTCGGATTTGGACGGTTTTTAGCTCTTTGGAAAGGTAACTGGACGAGCTTTCAAAACAGATAAGGACTTTTCTAATTCCGGGGCCGTCTGGTAACCCGAATGAGCACCAGAAGCATTCGATCGTCGTTTCTCGATCTCGGTCGTAAATCTTTCGAAATCGCGTGATGCGAATGAAACGCCCGTAACTCCCTCATTATAAGTCGGATTGGGTCCATTTTTAATTCATTGGAAAGGTCAGTCAGTACTCTTCGAAATCCATTTAGAACCGTCGAATTCTGACACCGTTTGGGCCTCCAAAGGTGGGGCGCGAGCAAATCGTCCGAATTTTTCGGACCTTCCCTCTTCCCACAAATGCGCTCATAACTCCCTCACCGGAGGTCGGATTTGGACGGTTTTTAGCTCGTTGGAAAGGTAACTGGACGAGCTTTCAAAACGGATAGGGACTTTCTAATTCCGGGGCCGTCTGGTAACCCGAATGAGCGCCAGAAGCATTCGATCGTCGTTTCTCGATCTCGGTCGTAAATCTTTCGAAATCGCGTGATGCGAATGAAACGCCCGTAACTCCCTCATTATAAGTCGGATTGGGTCCATTTTTAATTCATTGGAAAGGTCAGTCAGTGCTCTTCGAAATCCATTTGGAAACGTCGAATTCGACACCGTTTGGGCCCCCAAAGTACGGCGCGAGCAAATCATCCGGAATTTTTCCGACCACCCCTCTTCCCACAAATGCGCCCATAACTCCCTCACCGGAGGTCGGATTTGGACGGTTTTTAGCTCTTTGGAAAGGTAACTGGACGGCTTTGAAAACAAATTAGGAATTTTCTCATTCCGAGGACGTCTGGTAGCCCGAATGAGCGCCAGAATCCATCAATCGTCGTTTCTCGATCTCGGTCGTAAATCTTTCGAAATCGCGTGATTCGAATGAAACGCCCGTAACTCCCTCATTATAAGTCGGAATGGGTCCATTTTTAATTCATTGGAAAGGTCAGTCAGTGCTCTCCGAAATCCATTTTGAACGTCGAATTCCGACACCGTTTGGGCCCCAAAAGTACGGCGCGAGCAAATCATCCGGAATTTTTCCGACCACCCCTCTTCCCACAAATGCGCCCATAACTCCCTCACCGGAGGTCGGATTTGGACGGTTTTTAGCTCTTGGAAAGGTAACTGGACGAGCTTTCAAAACGGATAAGGACTTTTCTAATTCCGGGGCCGTCTGGTAACCCGAATGAGCGCCAGAAGCATTCGATCGTCGTTTCTCGATCTCGGTCGTAAATCTTTCGAAATCGCGTGATGAATGAAACGCCCGTAACTCCCTCATTATAAGTCGGATTGGGTCCATTTTTAATTCATTGGAAAGGTCAGTCAGTGCTCTTCGAAATCCATTTAGAACCGTCGAATTCCGACACCGTTTGGGCCTCCAAAAGTGGGGCGCGAGCAAATCGTCCGGAATTTTTCGGACCCCCCTCTTCCCACAAATGCGCTCATAACTCCCTCACCGGAAGTCGGATTTGGACGGTTTTTAGCTCGTTGGAAAGGTAACTGGACGAGCTTTCAAAACGGATAGGGACTTTTCTAATTCCGGGGCCGTCTGGTAACCCGAATGAGCGCCAGAAGCATTCGATCGTCGTTTCTCGATCTCGGTCGTAAATCTTTCGAAATCGCGTGATGCGAATGAAACGCCCGTAACTCCCTCATTATAAGTCGGATTGGGTCCATTTTTAATTCATTGGAAAGGTCAGTCAGTGCTCTTCGAAATCCATTTGGAAACGTCGAATTCCGACACCGTTTGGGCCCCCAAAAGTACGGCGCGAGCAAATCATCCGGAATTTTTCCGACCACCCCTCTTCCCACAAATGCGCCCATAACTCCCTCACCGGAGGTCGGATTTGGACGGTTTTTAGCTCTTTGGAAAGGTAACTGGACGGCTTTGAAAACAAATTAGGATTTTCTCATTCCGAGGACGTCTGGTAGCCCGAATGAGCGCCAGAATCCATCAATCGTCGTTTCTCGATCTCGGTCGTAAATCTTTCGAAATCGCGTGATTCGAATGAAACGCCCGTAACTCCCTCATTATAAGTCGGAATGGGTCCATTTTTAATTCATTGGAAAGGTCAGTCAGTGCTCTCGAAATCCATTTAGAACCGTCGAATTCCGACACCGTTTGGGCCTCCAAAAGTGGGCGCGAGCAAATCGTCCGGAATTTTTCGGACCTCCCCTCTTCCCACAAATGCGCTCATAACTCCCTCACCGGAGGTCGGATTTGGACGGTTTTTAGCTCGTTGAAAGGTAACTGGACGAGCTTTCAAAACGGATAAGGACTTTTCTAATTCCGGGGCCGTCTGGTAACCCGAATGAGCGCCAGAAGCATTCGATCGTCGTTTCTCGATCTCGGTCGTAAATCTTTCGAAATCGCGTGATGCGAATGAAACGCCCGTAACTCCCTCATTATAAGTCGGATTGGGTCCATTTTTAATTCATTGGAAAGGTCAGTCAGTGCTCTTCGAAATCCATTTGGAAACGTCGAATTCCGACACCGTTTGGGCCCCCAAAAGTACGGCGCGAGCAAATCATCCGGAATTTTTCCGACCACCCCTCTTCCCACAAATGCGCCCATAACTCCCTCACCGGAGGTCGGATTTGGACGGTTTTTAGCTCTTTGGAAAGGTAACTGGACGGGCTTTGAAAACAAATCAGGAATTTTCTCATTCCGAGGACGTCTGGTAGCCCGAATGAGCGCCAGAATCCATCAATCGTCGTTTCTCGATCTCGGTCGTAAATCTTTCGAAATCGCGTGATTCGAATGAAACGCCCGTAACTCCCTCATTATAAGTCGGAATGGGTCCATTTTTAATTCATTGGAAAGGTCAGTCAGTGCTCTCCGAAATCCATTTTGAACCGTCGAATTCCGACACCGTTTGGGCCCCCAAAAGTACGGCGCGAGCAAATCATCCGGAATTTTTCCGACCACCCCTCTTCCCACAAATGCGCCCATAACTCCCTCACCGGAGGTCGGATTTGGACGGTTTTTAGCTCTTTGGAAAGGTAACTGGACGAGCTTTCAAAACGGATAGGGACTTTTCTAATTCCGGGGCCGTCTGGTAACCCGAATGAGCGCCAGAAGCATTCGATCGTCGTTTCTCGATCTCGGTCGTAAATCTTTCGAAATCGCGTGATGCGAATGAAACGCCCGTAACTCCCTCATTATAAGTCGGATTGGGTCCATTTTTAATTCATTGGAAAGGTCAGTCAGTGCTCTTCGAAATCCATTTAGAACCGTCGAATTCCGACACCGTTTGGGCCTCCAAAGTGGGGCGCGAGCAAATCGTCCGAAATTTTTCGGACCTTCCCTCTTCCCACAAATGCGCTCATAACTCCCTCACCGGAAGTCGGATTTGGACGGTTTTTAGCTCGTTGGAAAGGTAACTGGACGAGCTTTCAAAACGGATAGGGACTTTTCTAATTCCGGGGCCGTCTGGTAACCCGAATGAGCGCCAGAAGCATTCGATCGTCGTTTCTCGATCTCGGTCGTAAATCTTTCGAAATCGCGTGATGCGAATGAAACGCCCGTAACTCCCTCATTATAAGTCGGATTGGGTCCATTTTTAATTCATTGGAAAGGTCAGTCAGTGCTCTTCGAAATCCATTTGGAAACGTCGAATTCCGACACCGTTTGGGCCCCCAAAAGTACGGCGCGAGCAAATCATCCGGAATTTTTCCGACCACCCCTCTTCCCACAAATGCGCCCATAACTCCCTCACCGGAGGTCGGATTTGGACGGTTTTTAGCTCTTTGGAAAGGTAACTGGACGGCTTTGAAAACAAATCAGGAATTTTCTCATTCCGAGGACGTCTGGTAGCCCGAATGAGCGCCAGAATCCATCAATCGTCGTTTCTCGATCTCGGTCGTAAATCTTTCGAAATCGCGTGATTCGAATGAAACGCCCGTAACTCCCTCATTATAAGTCGGAATGGGTCCATTTTTAATTCATTGGAAAGGTCAGTCAGTGCTCTCCGAAATCCATTTTGAACCGTCGAATTCCGACACCGTTTGGGCCCCCAAAGTACGGCGCGAGCAAATCATCCGAATTTTTCCGACCACCCCTCTTCCCACAAATGCGCCCATAACTCCCTCACCGGAGGTCGGATTTGGACGGTTTTTAGCTCTTTGGAAAGGTAACTGGACGAGCTTTCAAAACGGATAGGACTTTTCTAATTCCGGGGCCGTCTGGTAACCCGAATGAGCGCCAGAAGCATTCGATCGTCGTTTCTCGATCTCGGTCGTAAATCTTTCGAAATCGCGTGATGCGAATGAAACGCCCGTAACTCCCTCATTATAAGTCGGATTGGGTCCATTTTTAATTCATTGGAAAGGTCAGTCAGTGCTCTTCGAAATCCATTTAGAACCGTCGAATTCCGACACCGTTTGGGCCCCCAAAAGTACGGCGCGAGCAAATCATCCGAATTTTTCCGACCACCCCTCTTCCCACAAATGCGCCCATAACTCCCTCACCGGAGGTCGGATTTGGACGGTTTTTAGCTCTTTGGAAAGGTAACTGGACGAGCTTTCAAAACAAATCAGGACTTTTCTAATTCCGAGGACGTCTGGTAACCCGAATGAGCGCCAGAAGCCATCGATCGTCGTTTCTCGATCTCGGTCGTAAATCTTTCGAAATCGCGTGATGCGAATGAAACGCCCGTAACTCCCTCATTATAAGTCGGATTGGGTCCATTTTTAATTCATTGGAAAGGTCAGTCAGTGCTCTTCGAAATCCATTTGAAACGTCGAATTCCGACACCGTTTGGGCCCCCAAAAACGCGCGCGAGCAAATCATCCGGAATTTTTCCGACCACCCCTCTTCCCACAAATGCGCCCATAACTCCCTCACCGGAGGTCGGATTTGGACGGTTTTTAGCTCTTTGGAAAGGTAACTGGACGAGCTTTCAAAACAATAGGACTTTTCTCATTCCGGGACGTCTGGTAGCCCGAATGAGCGCCAGAAGCATCGATCGTCGTTTCTCGATCTCGGTCGTAAATCTTTCGAAATCGCGTGATGCGAATGAAACGCCCGTAACTCCCTCATTATAAGTCGGATGGGTCCATTTTTAATTCATTGGAAAGGTCAGTCAGTGCTCTCTCGAAATCCATTTAGAACCGTCGAATTCCGACACCGTTTGGGCCTCCAAAAGTGGGGCGCGAGCAAATCGTCCGGAATTTTTCGGACCTCCCCTCTTCCCACAAATCGCTCATAACTCCCTCACCGGAGGTCGGATTTGGACGGTTTTTAGCTCGTTGGAAAGGTAACTGGACGAGCTTTCAAAACGGATAGGACTTTTCTAATTCCGGGGCCGTCTGGTAACCCGAATGAGCGCCAGAAGCATTCGATCGTCGTTTCTCGATCTCGGTCGTAAATCTTTCGAAATCGCGTGATGCGAATGAAACGCCCGTAACTCCCTCATTATAAGTCGGATTGGGTCCATTTTTAATTCATTGGAAAGGTCAGTCAGTGCTCTTCGAAATCCATTTGGAAACGTCGAATTCCGACACCGTTTGGGCCCCCAAAAGTACGGCGCGAGCAAATCATCCGGAATTTTTCCGACCACCCCTCTTCCCACAAATGCGCCCATAACTCCCTCACCGGAGGTCGGATTTGGACGGTTTTTAGCTCTTTGAAAGGTAACTGGACGGGCTTTGAAAACAAATCAGGAATTTTCTCATTCCGAGGACGTCTGGTAGCCCGAATGAGCGCCAGAATCCATCAATCGTCGTTTCTCGATCTCGGTCGTAAATCTTTCGAAATCGCGTGATTCGAATGAAACGCCCGTAACTCCCTCATTATAAGTCGGAATGGGTCCATTTTTAATTCATTGGAAAGGTCAGTCAGTGCTCTCCGAAATCCATTTTGAACCGTCGAATTCCGACACCGTTTGGGCCCCCGAAGGAACGGCGCGAGCAAATCATCCGGAATTTTTCCGACCACCCCTCTTCCCACAAATGCGCCCATAACTCCCTCACCGGAGGTCGGATTTGGACGGTTTTTAGCTCTTTGGAAAGGTAACTGGACGAGCTTTCAAAACGGATAAGGACTTTTCTAATTCCGGGGCCGTCTGGTAACCCGAATGAGCGCCAGAAGCATTCGATCGTCGTTTCTCGATCTCGGTCGTAAATCTTTCGAAATCGCGTGATGCAAATGCAACGCCCGTAACTCCCTCATTATAAGTCGGATTGGGTCCATTTTTAATTCATTGGAAAGGTCAGTCAGTGCTCTTCGAAATCCATTTAGAACCGTCAATTCTGACACTGTTTGGGTCTCCAAAGGTGGGGCGCGAGCAAATCGTCCGAAATTTTTCGGACCTTCCCTCTTCCCACAAATGCGCTCATAACTCCCTCACCGGAAGTCGGATTTGGACGGTTTTTAGCTCGTTGGAAAGGTAACTGGACGAGCTTTCAAAACGGATAGGGACTTTTCTAATTCCGGGGCCGTCTGGTAACCCGAATGACTGCCAGAAGCATTCGATCGTCGTTTCTCGATCTCGGTCGTAAATCTTTCGAAATCGCGTGATGCGAATGAAACGCCCGTAACTCCCTCATTATAAGTCGGATTGGGTCCATTTTTAATTCATTGGAAAGGTCAGTCAGTGCTCTTCGAAATCCATTTGGAAACGTCGAATTCCGACACCGTTTGGGCCCCCAAAAGTACGGCGCGAGCAAATCATCCGGAATTTTTCCGACCACCCCTCTTCCCACAAATGCGCCCATAACTCCCTCACCGGAGGTCGGATTTGGACGGTTTTTAGCTCTTTGGAAAGGTAACTGGACGGTCTTTGAAAACAAATTAGGAATTTTCTCATTCCGAGGACGTCTGGTAGCCCGAATGAGCGCCAGAATCCATCAATCGTCGTTTCTCGATCTCGGTCGTAAATCTTTCGAAATCGCGTGATTCGAATGAAACGCCCGTAACTCCCTCATTATAAGTCGGAATGGGTCCATTTTTAATTCATTGGAAAGGTCAGTCAGTGCTCTCCGAAATCCATTTTGAACCGTCGAATTCCGACACCGTTTGGGCCTCCAAAAGTGGGGCGCGAGCAAATCGTCCGGAATTTTTCGGACCTCCCCTCTTCCCACAAATCAACTCATAACTCCCTCACCCGAGGTCGGATTTGGACGGTTTTTAGCTCGTTTGAAAGGTAACTGGACGAGCTTTCAAAACGGATAAGGACTTTTCTAATTCCGGGGCCGTCTGGTAACCCGAATGAGCGCCAGAAGCATTCGATCGTCGTTTCTCGATCTCGGTCGTAAATCTTTCGAAATCGCGTGATGCGAATGAAACGCCCGTAACTCCCTCATTATAAGTCGGATTGGGTCCATTTTTAATTCATTGGAAAGGTCAGTCAGTGCTCTTCGAAATCCATTTGGAAACGTCGAATTCCGACACCGTTTGGGCCCCCAAAAGTACGGCGCGAGCAAATCATCCGGAATTTTTCCGACCACCCCTCTTCCCACAAATGCGCCCATAACTCCCTCACCGGAGGTCGGATTTGGACGGTTTTTAGCTCTTTGGAAAGGTAACTGGACGGCTTTGAAAACAAATCAGGAATTTTCTCATTCCGAGGACGTCTGGTAGCCCGAATGAGCGCCAGAATCCATCAATCGTCGTTTCTCGATCTCGGTCGTAAATCTTTCGAAATCGCGTGATTCGAATGAAACGCCCGTAACTCCCTCATTATAAGTCGGAATGGGTCCATTTTTAATTCATTGGAAAGGTCAGTCAGTGCTCTCCGAAATCCATTTTGAACCGTCGAATTCCGACACCGTTTGGGCCCCCGAAGGAACGGCGCGAGCAAATCATCCGGAATTTTTCCGACCACCCCTCTTCCCACAAATGCGCCCATAACTCCCTCACCGGAGGTCGGATTTGGACGGTTTTTAGCTCTTTGGAAAGGTAACTGGACGAGCTTTCAAAACGGATAAGGACTTTTCTAATTCCGGGGCCGTCTGGTAACCCGAATGAGCGCCAGAAGCATTCGATCGTCGTTTCTCGATCTCGGTCGTAAATCTTTCGAAATCGCGTGATGCAAATGCAACGCCCGTAACTCCCTCATTATAAGTCGGATTGGGTCCATTTTTAATTCATTGGAAAGGTCAGTCAGTGCTCTTCGAAATCCATTTAGAACCGTCAAATTCTGACACTGTTTGGGTCTCCAAAGGTGGGGCGCGAGCAAATCGTCCGAAATTTTTCGGACCTTCCCTCTTCCCACAAATGCGCTCATAACTCCCTCACCGGAAGTCGGATTTGGACGGTTTTTAGCTCGTTGGAAAGGTAACTGGACGAGCTTTCAAAACGGATAGGGACTTTTCTAATTCCGGGGCCGTCTGGTAACCCGAATGACTGCCAGAAGCATTCGATCGTCGTTTCTCGATCTCGGTCGTAAATCTTTCGAAATCGCGTGATGCGAATGAAACGCCCGTAACTCCCTCATTATAAGTCGGATTGGGTCCATTTTTAATTCATTGGAAAGGTCAGTCAGTGCTCTTCGAAATCCATTTGGAAACGTCGAATTCCGACACCGTTTGGGCCCCCAAAAGTACGGCGCGAGCAAATCATCCGGAATTTTTCCGACCACCCCTCTTCCCACAAATGCGCCCATAACTCCCTCACCGGAGGTCGGATTTGGACGGTTTTTAGCTCTTTGGAAAGGTAACTGGACGGTCTTTGAAAACAAATTAGGAATTTTCTCATTCCGAGGACGTCTGGTAGCCCGAATGAGCGCCAGAATCCATCAATCGTCGTTTCTCGATCTCGGTCGTAAATCTTTCGAAATCGCGTGATTCGAATGAAACGCCCGTAACTCCCTCATTATAAGTCGGAATGGGTCCATTTTTAATTCATTGGAAAGGTCAGTCAGTGCTCTCCGAAATCCATTTAGAACCGTCGATTTCCGACACCGTTTGGGCCTCCAAAAGTGGGGCGCGAGCAAATCGTCCGGAATTTTTCGGACCTCCCCTCTTCCCATAAATCAACTCATAACTCCCTCACCCGAGGTCGGATTTGGACGGTTTTTAGCTCGTTTGAAAGGTAACTGGACGAGCTTTCAAAACGGATAAGGACTTTTCTAATTCCGGGGCCGTCTGGTAACCCGAATGAGCGCCAGAAGCATTCGATCGTCGTTTCTCGATCTCGGTCGTAAATCTTTCGAAATCGCGTGATGCGAATGAAACGCCCGTAACTCCCTCATTATAAATCGGATTGGGTCCATTTTTAATTCATTGGAAAGGTCAGTCAGTGCTCTTCGAAATCCATTTGGAAACGTCGAATTCCGACACCGTTTGGGCCCCCAAAAGTACGGCGCGAGCAAATCATCCGGAATTTTTCCGACCACCCCTCTTCCCACAAATGCGCCCATAACTCCCTCACCGGAGGTCGGATTTGGACGGTTTTTAGCTCTTTGGAAAGGTAACTGGACGGGCTTTGAAAACAAATCAGGAATTTTCTCATTCCGAGGACGTCTGGTAGCCCGAATGAGCGCCAGAATCCATCAATCGTCGTTTCTCGATCTCAGTCGTAAATCTTTCGAAATCGCGTGATTCGAATGAAACGCCCGTAACTCCCTCATTATAAGTCGGAATGGGTCCATTTTTAATTCATTGGAAAGGTCAGTCAGTGCTCTCCGAAATCCATTTTGAACCGTCGAATTCCGACACCGTTTGGGCCCCCGAATGAACGGCGCGAGCAAATCATCCAGAATTTTTCCGACCACCCCTCTTCCCACAAATGCGCCCATAACTCCCTCACCGGAGGTCGAATTTGGACGGTTTTTAGCTCTTTGGAAAGGTAACTGGACGAGCTTTCAAAACGGATAAGGACTTTTCTAATTCCGGGGCCGTCTGGTAACCCGAATGAGCGCCAGAAGCATTCGATCGTCGTTTCTCGATCTCGGTCGTAAATCTTTCGAAATCGTGTGATGCAAATGCAACGCCCGTAACTCCCTCATTATAAGTCGGATTGGGTCCATTTTTAATTCATTGGAAAGGTCAGTCAGTGCTCTTCGAAATCCATTTAGAACCGTCAAATTCTGACACTGTTTGGGTCTCCAAAGGTGGGGCGCGAGCAAATCGTCCGAAATTTTTCGGACCTTCCCTCTTCCCACAAATGCGCTCATAACTCCCTCACCGGAAGTCGGATTTGGACGGTTTTTAGCTCGTTGGAAAGGTAACTGGACGAGCTTTCAAAACGGATAGGGACTTTTCTAATTCCGGGGCCGTCTGGTAACCCGAATGACTGCCAGAAGCATTCGATCGTCGTTTCTCGATCTCGGTCGTAAATCTTTCGAAATCGCGTGATGCGAATGAAACGCCCGTAACTCCCTCATTATAAGTCGGATTGGGTCCATTTTTAATTCATTGGAAAGGTCAGTCAGTGCTCTTCGAAATCCATTTGGAAACGTCGAATTCCGACACCGTTTGGGCCCCCAAAAGTACGGCGCGAGCAAATCATCCGGAATTTTTCCGACCACCCCTCTTCCCACAAATGCGCCCATAACTCCCTCACCGGAGGTCGGATTTGGACGGTTTTTAGCTCTTTGGAAAGGTAACTGGACGGTCTTTGAAAACAAATTAGGAATTTTCTCATTCCGAGGACGTCTGGTAGCCCGAATGAGCGCCAGAATCCATCAATCGTCGTTTCTCGATCTCGGTCGTAAATCTTTCGAAATCGCGTGATTCGAATGAAACGCCCGTAACTCCCTCATTATAAGTCGGAATGGGTCCATTTTTAATTCATTGGAAAGGTCAGTCAGTGCTCTCCGAAATCCATTTTGAACCGTCGAATTCCGACACCGTTTGGGCCTCCAAAAGTAGGGCGCGAGCAAATCGTCCGAAATTTTTCGGACCTCCCCTCTTCCCACAAATCAACTCATAACTCCCTCACCCGAGGTCGGATTTGGACGGTTTTTAGCTCGTTTGAAAGGTAACTGGACGAGCTTTCAAAACGGATAAGGACTTTTCTAATTTTGGGGCTGTCTGGTAACCCGAATGAGTGCCAGAAGCATTCGATCGTCGTTTCTCGATCTCGGTCGTAAATCTTTCGAAATCGCGTGATGCGAATGAAACGCCCGTAACTCCCTCATTATAAGTCGGATTGGGTCCATTTTTAATTCATTGGAAAGGTCAGTCAGTGCTCTTTGAAATCCATTTGGAAACGTCGAATTCCGACACCGTTTGGGCCCCCAAAAGTACGGTGCGAGCAAATCATCCGGAATTTTTCCGACCACCCCTCTTCCCACAAATGCGCCCATAACTCCCTCACCGGAGGTCGGATTTGGACGGTTTTTAGCTCTTTGGAAAGGTAACTGGACGGGCTTTGAAAACAAATCAGGAATTTTCTCATTCCGAGGACGTCTGGTAGCCCGAATGAGCGCCAGAATCCATCAATCGTCGTTTCTCGATCTCGGTCGTAAATCTTTCGAAATCGCGTGATTCGAATGAAACGCCCGTAACTCCCTCATTATAAGTCGGAATGGGTCCATTTTTAATTCATTGGAAAGGTCAGTCAGTGCTCTCCGAAATCCATTTTGAACCGTCGAATTCCGACACCGTTTGGGCCCCCGAAGGAACGGCGCGAGCAAATCATCCGGAATTTTTCCGACCACCCCTCTTCCCACAAATGCGCCCATAACTCCCTCACCGGAGGTCGGATTTGGACGGTTTTTAGCTCTTTGGAAAGGTAACTGGACGAGCTTTCAAAACGGATAAGGACTTTTCTAATTCCGGGGCCGTCTGGTAACCCGAATGAGCGCCAGAAGCATTCGATCGTCGTTTCTCGATCTCGGTCGTAAATCTTTCGAAATCGCGTGATGCAAATGCAACGCCCGTAACTCCCTCATTATAAGTCGGATTGGGTCCATTTTTAATTCATTGGAAAGGTCAGTCAGTGCTCTTCGAAATCCATTTAGAACCGTCAAATTCTGACACTGTTTGGGTCTCCAAAGGTGGGGCGCGAGCAAATCGTCCGAAATTTTTCGGACCTTCCCTCTTCCCACAAATGCGCTCATAACTCCCTCACCGGAAGTCGGATTTGGACGGTTTTTAGCTCGTTGGAAAGGTAACTGGACGAGCTTTCAAAACGGATAGGGACTTTTCTAATTCCGGGGCCGTCTGGTAACCCGAATGACTGCCAGAAGCATTCGATCGTCGTTTCTCGATCTCGGTCGTAAATCTTTCGAAATCGCGTGATGCGAATGAAACGCCCGTAACTCCCTCATTATAAGTCGGATTGGGTCCATTTTTAATTCATTGGAAAGGTCAGTCAGTGCTCTTCGAAATCCATTTGGAAACGTCGAATTCCGACACCGTTTGGGCCCCCAAAAGTACGGCGCGAGCAAATCATCCGGAATTTTTCCGACCACCCCTCTTCCCACAAATGCGCCCATAACTCCCTCACCGGAGGTCGGATTTGGACGGTTTTTAGCTCTTTGGAAAGGTAACTGGACGGTCTTTGAAAACAAATTAGGAATTTTCTCATTCCGAGGACGTCTGGTAGCCCGAATGAGCGCCAGAATCCATCAATCGTCGTTTCTCGATCTCGGTCGTAAATCTTTCGAAATCGCGTGATTCGAATGAAACGCCCGTAACTCCCTCATTATAAGTCGGAATGGGTCCATTTTTAATTCATTGGAAAGGTCAGTCAGTGCTCTCCGAAATCCATTTTGAACCGTCGAATTCCGACACCGTTTGGGCCTCCAAAAGTGGGGCGCGAGCAAATCGTCCGGAATTTTTCGGACCTCCCCTCTTCCCACAAATCAACTCATAACTCCCTCACCCGAGGTCGGATTTGGACGGTTTTTAGCTCGTTTGAAAGGTAACTGGACGAGCTTTCAAAACGGATAAGGACTTTTCTAATTCCGGGGCCGTCTGGTAACCCGAATGAGCGCCAGAAGCATTCGATCGTCGTTTCTCGATCTCGGTCGTAAATCTTTCGAAATCGCGTGATCCGAATGAAACGCCCGTAACTCCCTCATTATAATTCGGATTGGGTCCATTTTTAATTCATTGGAAAGGTCAGTCAGTGCTCTTCGAAATCCATTTGGAAACGTCGAATTCCGACAAGTACGGCGCGAGCAAATTATCCGGAATTTTTCCGACCACCCCTCTTCCCACAAATGCGCCCATAACTCCCTCACCGGAGGTCGGATTTGGACGGTTTTTAGCTCTTTGGAAAGGTAACTGGACGGGCTTTGAAAACAAATCAGGAATTTTCTCATTCCGAGGACGTCTGGTAGCCCGAATGAGCGCCAGAATCCATCAATCGTCGTTTCTCGATCTCGGTCGTAAATCTTTCGAAATCGCGTGATTCGAATGAAACGCCCGTAACTCCCTCATTATAAGTCGGAATGGGTCCATTTTTAATTCATTGGAAAGGTCAGTCAGTGCTCTCCGAAATCCATTTTGAACCGTCGAATTCCGACACCGTTTGGGCCCCCAAGAACGGCGCGAGCAAATCATCCGGAATTTTTCCGACCACCCCTCTTCCCACAAATGCGCCCATAACTCCCTCACCGGAGGTCGGATTTGGACGGTTTTTAGCTCTTTGGAAAGGTAACTGGACGAGCTTTCAAAACGGATAAGGACTTTTCTAATTCCGGGGCCGTCTGGTAACCCGAATGAGCGCCAGAAGCATTCGATCGTCGTTTCTCGATCTCGGTCGTAAATCTTTCGAAATCGCGTGATGCAAATGCAACGCCCGTAACTCCCTCATTATAAGTCGGATTGGGTCCATTTTTAATTCATTGGAAAGGTCAGTCAGTGCTCTTCGAAATCCATTTAGAACCGTCAAATTCTGACACTGTTTGGGTCTCCAAAGGTGGGGCGCGAGCAAATCGTCCGAAATTTTTCGGACCTTCCCTCTTCCCACAAATGCGCTCATAACTCCCTCACCGGAAGTCGGATTTGGACGGTTTTTAGCTCGTTGGAAAGGTAACTGGACGAGCTTTCAAAACGGATAGGGACTTTTCTAATTCCGGGGCCGTCTGGTAACCCGAATGACTGCCAGAAGCATTCGATCGTCGTTTCTCGATCTCGGTCGTAAATCTTTCGAAATCGCGTGATGCGAATGAAACGCCCGTAACTCCCTCATTATAAGTCGGATTGGGTCCATTTTTAATTCATTGGAAAGGTCAGTCAGTGCTCTTCGAAATCCATTTGAAACGTCGAATTCCGACACCGTTTGGGCCCCCAAAAGTACGGCGCGAGCAAATCATCCGGAATTTTTCCGACCACCCCTCTTCCCACAAATGCGCCCATAACTCCCTCACCGGAGGTCGGATTTGGACGGTTTTTAGCTCTTTGGAAAGGTAACTGGACGGTCTTTGAAAACAAATTAGGAATTTTCTCATTCCGAGGACGTCTGGTAGCCCGAATGAGCGCCAGAATCCATCAATCGTCGTTTCTCGATCTCGGTCGTAAATCTTTCGAAATCGCGTGATTCGAATGAAACGCCCGTAACTCCCTCATTATAAGTCGGAATGGGTCCATTTTTAATTCATTGGAAAGGTCAGTCAGTGCTCTCCGAAATCCATTTAGAACCGTCGAATTCCGACACCGTTTGGGCCTCCAAAAGTGGGGCGCGAGCAAATCGTCTGGAATTTTTCGGACCTCCCCTCTTCCCACAAATGAACTCATAACTCCCTCACCCGAGGTCGGATTTGGACGGTTTTTAGCTCGTTTGAAAGGTAACTGGACGAGCTTTCAAAACGGATAAGGACTTTTCTAATTCCGGGGCCGTCTGGTAACCCGAATGAGCGCCAGAAGCATTCGATCGTCGTTTCTCGATCTCGGTCGTAAATCTTTCGAAATCGCGTGATGCGAATGAAACGCCCGTAACTCCCTCATTATAAGTCGGATTGGGTCCATTTTTAATTCATTGGAAAGGTCAGTCAGTGCTCTTCGAAATCCATTTGGAAACGTCGAATTCCGACACCGTTTGGGCCCCCAAAAGTACGGCGCGAGCAAATCATCCGGAATTTTTCCGACCACCCCTCTTCCCACAAATGCGCCCATAACTCCCTCACCGGAGGTCGGATTTGGACGGTTTTTAGCTCTTTGGAAAGGTAACTGGACGGGCTTTGAAAACAAATCAGGAATTTTCTCATTCCGAGGACGTCTGGTAGCCCGAATGAGCGCCAGAATCCATCAATCGTCGTTTCTCGATCTCGGTCGTAAATCTTTCGAAATCGCGTGATTCGAATGAAACGCCCGTAACTCCCTCATTATAAGTCGGAATGGGTCCATTTTTAATTCATTGGAAAGGTCAGTCAGTGCTCTCCGAAATCCATTTGAACCGTCGAATTCCGACACCGTTTGGGCCCCCGAAGAACGGCGCGAGCAAATCATCCGGAATTTTTCCGACCACCCCTCTTCCCACAAATGCGCCCATAACTCCCTCACCGGAGGTCGGATTTGGACGGTTTTTAGCTCTTTGGAAAGGTAACTGGACGAGCTTTCAAAACGGATAAGGACTTTTCTAATCCGGGGCCGTCTGGTAACCCGAATGAGCGCCAGAAGCATTCGATCGTCGTTTCTCGATCTCGGTCGTAAATCTTTCGAAATCGCGTGATGCAAATGCAACGCCCGTAACTCCCTCATTATAAGTCGGATTGGGTCCATTTTTAATTCATTGGAAAGGTCAGTCAGTGCTCTTCGAAATCCATTTAGAACCGTCAAATTCCGACACTGTTTGGGTCTCAAAGGTGGGGCGCGAGCAAATCGTCCGAAATTTTTCGGACCTCCCTCTTCCCACAAATGCGCTCATAACTCCCTCACCGGAAGTCGGATTTGGACG
>JAJHSJ010001093.1:0-41913 GCA_021015155.1 Magnolia officinalis | reverse complement strand
AAGTAAGACTGAGCGTGGTCATAAATACTACCAATCTTAATAACATAGATCAGGAACTACTAAGTGTGGTATAAGGATTACACACGTATTTTGATGATATGTGCTTATCCTTAAGAGGTCTTGGAGCTTTCAAATATCTCCAATGAGACATTTTTTAGTTCTACTTATAACAAATTACACATATTTAGAGATAAGCATAAATTAATTTTATATCAGAATCATCCAAAATTTATCAAATGAGATCTCTTTAATGTCTATGAAAATAAAATACGCTCAACTCTCACTAACTGAATACATCTATGGGATCAATGATTCTTATGATGTTACATTCTCCTGAAATGACATGATAGAGAACCCTTTAGTGAGTGGATCCGCAATCATCCGCTTAGTGTAGATGAACTCCACAGACACTAGACAATTCTGAACTCTTTCCTTCACAACAAGATACCTAATGTCGATATGTTTCGACGCTTGTTGTTACTAGAGAAGAAAATCGTAGTTGAATTATTGCAAAAGATTCTCAATGGTATCGTGATATGATCTAACACCCGTAAACCTTAAGAAGAAATGATGTAACCACAATGCTTGATTAGATGCCTCATGATAAACGATGAACTCAACTTGGTGGATGATGTTGTGGTTTATTGTTTCACATTTTTCAAGACACAACCTCACCAACTATCATGAAGATGTAGCCTAAAGTGGACTTATTTGTATCAATGCAGCCAATATAATATGTGTCTGAGTATGCAACCAACTCTAAATGATCAGATTTTTTGTATGTAAGTTTGAAGTCCTTTAATCTTTGTAAGTAGCGCAACACCTTCTTTGCAGTTATCCAATGCTGCATTCCTGGATTGGATAGCTTTCTACCCAACATTCTAACTACAAAAGCAATATTTAGTCACGTGCAGATTTGAGCATACATGATACTCCCCACTATTGGCGCATACGGAAAATCCTTAATCCGATTCTTTTCCAAATCATTCTTAGGACACTAGAACTGAAAGAATTTATCGCCCTTTACGATGGGCGATTGTCTAAGAGCACAATTTTACATAACATACATTTCGAGTACCCTATCAATATAGGCTCTTCGTGACATGCTACGAAGTCCGCGTAATCTGTCACAGTGTATCTCAATGCCGATGACATAAGATGCGTCACCAAGGTCATTCATCTCAAACCTTTAAGATGAGAATTTCTTGGTATTACTCAACATCCCGATGTCAGTACTAGCTAACAAAATGTCATCAACATACAAAACCAATATAATGAACTTACTCTCACTGATTTTAACTTAGATACACTCATCTACAGTATTTTCTATGAAACAATGTGAGGAAATCACTTCATGAAATTTCAGGTACTACTATCGTGATGCATATTTCAACCAGTATATGGATTTCTTTAGTTTACAAACCATATGTTTTGAGTCATTAGCTACAAAACCTTCAAGTTGTAACATGTATATGTCCTCGTTTAGATCCCTATTGAGAAACGCAGTCTTTACATTCATATGATGTATCTTCAAATTCATATGAGCCATAAAAGCCATTATGATCCTAATGAGTCTTTCTTATATACTGGTGAGAAAATCTATTTAAAATCAATACATCCACGTTGGTTAAAACCTTTGGATACAAGTCTGGTTTTATATCTTTCAACATTACCTTTGGAGTCCCATTTGGTTTTGAATACCCACTTACAACCAATCGGCTTTATTACTTGGGGTAACTGAACAAGATCTCATACTTTGTTGTCTTTCGTGTATTTCAACTCATCCTTCATGACATCAATCTAATGGAAATGGTTAGCACTTTTTTCGACTTGTGTAAAAGATTCATTATCTTTTTCTACCTCTATATCAAACTCGTGCTTCTGCAGATATACGATGTAATCATATGGAATCGCAGGCCTCCTTTATCTTTCAAATCTTCTCAATGGCTCACCCTCTTTTGTGTGATTTTGATTTCTCTCATTAATGGGTTGTATAAGAAGTTCTGTGGGGTGATTTGCAATGACTACAAGCTCAACTGTAGGATTTATACCAACGTGGTCCGGAAAGACTACGACGGAAGTCACAGTCCTTTCTTCCTCGAATATAAAATTCCTAATGTTCATGTTCTCACTATTTTCAGTGTCCTCAAAGAATATGGCATTCATAGTCTCAATAATCCTGATGAAGTGAGAAAGACAGTAGAAATGATAACATTTTGACATTTTCGGGTATCATATAAAGAAACAACTTATGGTTCTGGGATTGAGCTTTCTTTTATGCAGGTTATTAACTTTGGGCTCAGCATGACATCCCCAAACACGTATATATCAGAAACTTGGCTTTCTTCCATTCCACAACTCAAAAGGAGTTTTACTTACAGTCTTGCTGGAGACCCTATTAAGGATATGAACTACAGTTTTGATTGCATCACATCATAGAGATTCTGACAATGTTGAATTGATTATCATGCTACGCGTCGTATCCATAAGGGTGTGATTGTGTCTTTCAGCCACACTTTCTACTATGGGGTCCCAAGCATGGTGTACTGGACGACAATGCCACAATCTTGTAGGTATCTAGCGAAGGATTCTGGATTGCTATCTAATTCATCATATCTGTCATAGTATTCACCACCACGGTTAGACCTGACGAACTTAATCTTCATATCGAGTTGATTTTCAACTTTAACCTTATAAATTTTAAAAGCATAAAGGACATCTGATTTTTCACTAATAAGATAAAGGTATCCGAAACGAGAGTAGTAATCTATAAAGGTGATAAAGTATTTGTGTCCACTCCGGGATACTATAAGGAATGACCCACAAATGTTTGTGTGTATCACCTTCAAGTATCACTCCTTATTATACTATTCTTTCTAGTTCTAGTATGTTTACCATTAATACAATCAACACACATTTTATAGTCATAGAAATCTAAAAAATGAATAATCCCTTCACACACCAGCCTATCAAATCTCTCACGAGAAATATGGAATAATCGTCTATGCCACAACATGAAGAAATTTTCATAGTCTAGTCTTCGTTCGGATTCCACTTTATTTCCATGCATGTCATTTACATTATAGACGTGTGAGGCATTCAAGTTTAGTTGGTATAGGTTATTCATCATAGAGCCAATACCAATAATAATTGAATCAAAGTAAATATTCAATCTTTTATTCTCAATTTGAAAAGAATAACCTAATTTATACAAACGAGAAATATATATCAAATTATGCCTTATAGAAGGCACACAAAATATATCTACTAGATTCAATAACTAACTTGACCCCAACCTAAGTTTACAGACTCCGACTGCCTTCACATCAACTTTAATATCATTACGTATGTATACCAAGTGTTCTGCATCAGTTGGTGGTCTGCTATGTAACAAGTCATGTATGAAAGTACATATGTGAATAGTTGTTCCCGAATCTATCTACTAAGAATCAACCAACACATCAATTAGATTAGATTCAAAATAAACCAGGATAGTATTATCACTCTTTTTTATGAACCACAACTTGTACTTTATACAATCTTTTCTTCTAATGGCACGACTTCTTACAAAATAAACAATTATTGTTTTTAGCCCACTTGTTGCTTGATCTATTTCCAGGTTGATTTTCATGATTTCCAACTAGAGGACCCGATGATTTCTTATTAGAAACTTGTTTCCTTTTTCTCTCTCCATTATGTCAATGTCCATGTCCATGTCCATGTCCATGTCTTGAGATTACTAGATAAACATTTTGTGCATTTCTTAGTGTCTTGAGCCTGTCCTCCTCTTGGACACATTGAGAAATCAATTTGTCTAATGTCCATTTATCCTTTTGTGTACTATAGTTCACTAAAAATGTACTATATTGAGGAGGTGGGTTGTTTATGACCAAATAAACTAGTTTGTCATCTTTAATTTCCAGACCCAAAGAGCGGATGTTATATACCATTTCGATCTGCTCTACAATGCATTCGCGAATGTTTCATTTTCCGTCATAGGATGAGCGGGTTAATTTGTTTAGAAAGAAACTCACTTCAGCCTTATTCGATTTTTTGAATCGGTTTCCCATTTCGATCAAGAAAACTTTGGTCTTATTCACATTAGACATAGCACCCCTCATTGTCTCAGAAATCGAGTGCTTCAGAGACACATATTGTTGGATCTTTCTATGGACTCTTTCTATTGAAAATAATTCAACTTGGTTAGGGCAAGAACATGATGCATTTGAGTTGGAATTGTAACTGTTACACAATATACTCACATTTGATGATTGTTTACATAAAACATTCATAAATAAAATTGAATATCAGATAAAATTTTATCAATTCAATTAATTGGGACCTTTAATTGAATTCTAGGATGAAGATGGGCCCAACCATTCAATCCTGGCGAGAATCAGTCACATTATCATCACTCATCACCCATCTTGTAGGAGGCAATCAAAACATGTAAGTGAAGCTAAGTAATACAAATTATGTAAATTTGAGATACTTAATACTCATGGGTAAGACAAGCGTTTCAACTTTACATTACTAACATCGTTTACTTTATACACTAACACCATTTACTTTATACCGTCTATGTTCATCACCAAACATTAATCATCTGTGTTTTCGTCACCATCCACGTTGGCCAAAAAACAACTATCCAACCCCAGGGCAATCCAGACCGTTTACCAATAAGAACTACCTAATAGAATTCTTACACGTCCATCAAGAATGCCTTGCCTCAGACGGACGACAGTGCAGAAATTTTGCAGCATATTCAAGATGGATTGCTGACTCATCGAAGCTGTACTTTGACTCAGTAAGGACAAGTATGGGTCGTTATCACGGGTCAGCCCAAACGCAGGCGCGTCAGTTGCGAGAGTCACAAGAAAAAACAAATTCATCCATCTGAGCGACGGGTAAGACGGGTTTTCTTCAAAAGCTATAAAATCCCTTTTTAGCTGGGCTGTGATTGGAAGGTCGTTAGGGGGGCATTTGGATCATAAGTTACTTAAGATAAGTAGATTATCTTGGTTTCTACTTATTAAGCTGAAGTGATTAAGTAACTTAAAGTAAAAAAAAAAAAAGTTATTTATAATTGATCTTAAACCAAACAACCTTATCTGAATTAAGTTACTTATCCACTGCTGTAAGTAGAAAAAGTAACCTATTTGGTGGTATCCAAACGTGCCCTAAATTTTTGCATATATACAATCCGCACGTGTGTTTGCCACGTGTACAGTGGGGATGAATCTGCATGAAATTTCTTAGGACGTGCAAGAGACAAAAATAAAAAAGAAAAGAAAAATGCAAGGACGCAACAAGAAAAACAGAAATAGAACCCCTGTTAAGAAAGGAAGCTCTCTTCCATTGCAAGTCTCCGATACATAACCAAAATACTAACAAGACATGACCAACTCAGGCAAAGGCTACAAAGACGACTCCGAGCGTCGATGGAAATCCTTAAAACACGGCATTGATAAAGTTCACGTTAGAGGAGCGAAGAAAACGAGGAAAAGAATGCATATAGATGATATAGCCTGATGCAGCTCACCCCCTCGTTCATTTCACCAGGCAGATCTTTATGACGGAAGCTGCGCCAATGCGGTGCAGCGCCACGATTGCATCGCCCAGCTTGCACAGACCCCTCTCCATGGCTGACTTGAGGGCAGCTTCCAGGATCACCTCTGTCGACTCTGCATCCGTGGCCTTGGCAGAACCTTCTGCCAGTAGCGGGATCAAGCCTCGGTAAATCAGGCTGTGCCTCGCTGGTGTCTCATCGCTGCATTTCCAGTCAAAAGAGTCCGTCGTCAGGACCGGGACCACGACCGAGAGGATCGGCACAGCTGGCCGGTACTTTGCAACTAGCTTAGCTGTAGTGCCGCCACGGGTCAGCACAACAATCAGTGTTGCCCTGGCCTTGTTGGCCGTACGAACAGCTGAGGAGGCAAGGCTCTCCAATGGGCTCATGGGCAGAGGCGTTGAACGTATCCTCTCCTTGAAGATGGCACCATAGTCGAGGGAGGACTCTGCCTCGATGCAGATCCGGGCCATGATCTTGACAGCCAGCTCGGGGTAGGCCCCAGCTGCACTTTCACCACTGAGCATGACGCAGTCAGTACCATCAAGGACGGCATTGGCAACATCAGTGGCCTCAGCACGCGTTGGACGGGGGGACTTGATCATGGATTCGAGCATCTGGGTAGCGGTGACAACGGGCTTGCCCACAAGGTTGCATTTGTAGATCATCATCTTTTGAGCGAGGAAGATTTTCTCAACAGGGATCTCCATACCAAGATCTCCTCGAGCAACCATAAAAGAATCCGTCTCTCGTAGGATATCATCGAAGTTGATCACACCCTCCTGGTTCTCAACCTTCAGATTCAAACATCAACCAGAAAAAGGAGCATCTATTAAAATGACTTTTCTGGAATGACTGCTAGATGAGCAGCTGCAAACCTACATGTACAGAAATAAATGCACACATACATGTAGAGACAAACAGACGTTCATGTCTGCATATGGATGTTTACGTGTGAACAGGTGCACATCATGCATGCAAGCACATACAAACACAGATGGGTCTAGCTCCATGGTTCAGTGGTAGACAGACTATTTCAACACTGAGATCATGGGATCGAGTGCCCATGTGGTGTGGGTGTGGGTATGTGAAAAATAAAAATAAAAATAAAAAGAAAAAGAAAAAGAAAAAGACATACAAACACAGACCACATATGGATGTGTCCGCACCTCTCCTATTGAGATTCCTGCGACAATCAGCAGGATCATGATGTGACTGTGAGGGGAGACTTGATACTCTCATGCTACACAAGCTAGGCTGCTGCAACTTGGGTTCACGTTCCTCAGGTCATGTTGGGGTTGGAAAACACCAACACAGTTTGAATTGGCTTTGGGTTTAGCAAATTCAGGATGGGTTGGGAATAATGACAGAGGAATTTGGCTTGGGTTTGGGTTGGAAACTGGGTTGGGTCCTCTTGAGGTCAGGTGAGGCTTGGGTTGACCCCACCCCACCCCACCCCACCCCAAACCCACCCCTATGATAAGCGCTTCACTTGGGTGTCCAAATTTCATGCAATATAAGTTGAATTGGTAGTGTCTTAAGCATTCCTCGGCCAACATACAATTATATATTCGTGTGCATATTATCAGGGTGGATACTTGTGTGTCCTGTGAAATATCTGTATATGAACTGTTAGAAATTGGAGGAACAAGAGTGACTGTCAGCATACATGAGTATGAAGCTTCATATGTTCTTATGTGAGTGTTAGTGTGCACAATAAAAAAAAGCTAGGTGTGCATGTATGCAATCTCTGCATGTTAACCATGAAACAGAGATTCCTAGAAGAGCTTTGGAAATGAAAACAAACCTTTGACATCAACTGAATGTGTTTTGCATGTGGTCCAAGAACCTTCCGCACATTAACAAGATCTGAGCCCTTGCGCACGAATGACAGAGCAATCATATCAATGTTGTTGGGCACGCCCCATCCCAAAATGTCCTCCTTATCCTTCTCTGTTAGAGTAGGGAGATCCACCACAACACCAGGAAGGTTGACATTCTTTCTCTCCCCAATGACAGCAGTGTTCTGGCAACGGCATTTCACAGTTCCACCTTCAGGGTCACAAGATAAAACAGAGAGTGTGATTGTGCCATCTGCACACAATATGGTATTTCCAGGTTTCAAGTCTATGGGAAGTTTCTTGTAGCTCATAGAAATCATTTTCTCGTCACCCTTGATGTTGTAATCAGTGGTTACTATAATTTCCTGACCCTCCTTTAGTTGGACTGGCTTTCCATCCTTGAGGAAGCCAGTGCGGATCTCAGGTCCCTGCAACAGCAACAAACAGTCATAATGGGCCATTAAGCAGAAATTATGATGGGCTTTACAATAAAAAAAATAATTAAACAAAGGGGTGCGCACCAGTGGTACCAGTACCACTGTAAGCTACAGTGATACTGGGCAGATGTGGGGCCCATGTGATGCATGCATAAAATCCCACATGGCCATCATATGCGTCTGCACATGTTACCCCCAGAGCCCTAAAATCAGCTTATCTATGAATCAGGTGGACCACACAACCAAAAACAATTTGGGAGAGAATGTACTTAGTACACCCTTGATTTGCATGGAGGGTCCATCATGTCGTATATTTGAAATCCAGGCCATTCAAACCATCTGTTCTGGATGAAGGGTCAGGGGCCAGCCTGAAAGTCAAGCTGTTTGAAATTTCAGGTGGGCCCCTTTGTGAATCAAGAGTTAGCATCCCCTCTCACATTGTTTTTGGTGTTGTGGCCCACTTGAGCATTGGATTAGGTTGATTTTTTGTAGCCGGAAGTAATATGAGGTGACACATCTGATGGACGGTTTGGTGGCTGTCAAACACCACATGAACTCCACATCTACATGGTACCACCATGAGCTTACGGTGGTAGAGTTCCATTCATGCCCGCCCCTAAAAAATTCAAGTAGCTTCACTCTAGGTGAGCAAATGAAGACTCAACAGCATGGAGTTTCGAGTTCTACTCATTTTCCTGATTTAATAAAGTAATGGCATAAGAAAAACAAGTACAGCAAGGCCTTATTTGGGATCAAGGAATGAGAATGTGAATTTGGTAAATCCATGAATGTGTCAAATTCATGGATTTGGGAAATTTCAGTCTATTGTTTGGAATCAAATTACTAATCCATGGATTAGGGGGGCACCTATTGCAGTGGTAGAGTATTTATTGCAAATGAGTTACTTTTTTTCTTGCTAAAAAGTCTCTCTATTTCGAGGATTTACCAAGTCTTTAGTTTTTGTGGGGATTTGGATTTGCCCCAAATCAATGCGCATTTATGGAGGTCTGGATTTGGAAATCCATCGATTTGGCATCTCGAACAAAAAACAAATAGGAGAGATTTAAAATGTGGATTTCACAAATCCATGCCTCCCTCACCCCAAAGCCCCTAAGTAGACTTTTAGAGCTCCAGCCAAAGGGATTTCTGAAATGCCATGCATAGGCTATTAAGGAGAGTCGATTTAACAGCTGAACTTGATACATTTTATATGCTTGCTGCCGAAGGTTGCAAGATCAACTGAATGAAGTGTACTGACAACCAGCCTATATGTTACATTCTTTAGCAAATACCGATTGGATAATCGAAGAAGGATCAATTCAGTTACGAGCAGAGTACAATAGTAACTGATAGATACTGATATTACTAGTATCAGTATTGTTGGAATTTATAGTAAAACAACACGTCATGAACCCTTTACAAACCAGCTGAGAACCAGAAAGGACACCGAAAGGTTTCTAGTTCAGACAGACCAGCCCAAACAAATTCAGTAAAAGAATATATATATATATATATATATATATATATATATATATATATATATATATATATATATATATAACTATTGAAGTAATAAAATAATAATAATAATAATAATAATAAAAGAAAGAAAGAATGAAAACAGATGATGATGAAATAAAAGACTCAAAAGGAATGTTAGTAAACAGTAAAAGAATTATAATTCTGAAATTTAATAAGAAAGATGGGAAATGATGTGGTGATATGTGCTGTAATTTGGAAATCACCGCTTGCAACCAGCAGCTGTATTGTTGTGATGGCTGACTTGGTTTCAGTCACAAGAAATGTTTTCGTGTTTGTTTTTTTTTTTTTTTTTTTTTTTTTTTTTTTTTGCACAAGGAACAAAAGTAGCCATTGGTTTATTGAAAAGAATAGCTGGGAATAGCTGGCCGGTTATTACAAAGCTGGCCAACTAATTCAGTTTGTAACCAAGAAATGCCAATATGGGTACATGGTGCAAACGACACTTCCTGACCTGCCTGTTCTGGCCAACCATGTCCAACCAGCTGGTCTGGGTCCAGTTCTTAAAAACTTACCAAAACCCCTATCCCTTTAACTAGCATGAGGAGATGCATGATTCCTGCTGTACAATGAACTAATGACAAGATAAAGAAGCAAGCACAGTATGACCAGTAGAATCTTCTGATGCATATTCAGTTTTAGCATAGTAGCAGATTTACGTCAAAAGTTGCTGAAACACAAGCAGTTATGGTAAACCAATGGTAACTAGCATGAGCTAGTAACTGCTAAAAAACAGAAAAAACATGATATTAAGTGATGCAGGCCCACGGCCCACCTAGGTCCACTATAAGGCCCAGCAATGAGTAGGCCCACAGCTCACCATAGGGCCCAGCATATGCTGCCTTTTGGACTGTTTATTTACAGATTGGAGGCCTAAATCAAGAATTGCAATTTACTATTTTTTGTAAAGTATGGGAGCTGATTTTAAAATGTAATTGGACATATGAGGGGAATGTGATAGAAGATATGAGACTGATTTAGAGATGTAATTAAGATTATTTTATGTATTTTCTTTTACTACTATTAGGCTTCTACCATCTTAGGTAGATTAGATTGATTTGAAGTCAACTATGATTAATTTGAAACAAATCTCTAAGTTGGGGGGATTCTCATTAAAGATTCATTTAAGGTAATGTTCCATCCATGATGAGGGCCATCAAATCAATGGTTTGGATAGATTAACCAAGGGCCCCATTTACACATAAGTTCTAAATAGGGAAGTTCCCTATTTGGAGCAAATGGTGAACTCAGCTTTAAAAGAAAACATATGAGAAATAATAGCAAGAAGCCCATCTGTTTTTCTTTCAGCAGCTTCACATACAGCCAGCTGAATTCAAACTCTCACATACAACCCTGTATTTCTGATTTAGGACAAGGTCAAGAACATCACATGGATGGCTAGGATCAAAAGAAATTAGGCTAGAAAGTTTGATCCAAGGGTCTAACGTGCATTATAGCTTCTGATGGTCATAGCTTCGTGATCAATTATCCATTTCTCTCATATAAGATGTTATTAGAAAGCTATTGGCCAGCTCTATGTCCTAACCAATACCAAAGGCAATTGGCCCTTGAGCATCTCCAAAATAAGGCCATTTTAGGGGTTAAATTTGAGTTTTTAGTAAATTTTTAGTTAAGGTTTTTGATATTTTTATGGTGCTTTAGGGTTTGAAGAAGTCCAATTAAATTAAAAATCCTTGTTTGATTTATGAGGAAGGGTTTGAATTGGTTTTGAGATCATTTACTATTTTTAGTAAGTTTACTGGAATTTTTATTTTATTTTTTCAATGCACTCACACCCCACACACACCCACACATTCACACCACAATGGGTACTCAAACCCATGACCTAGTGTTGAAACTGTTGTGAGTCTACCACTAGGGCATGAGTAAGGACCCTACTGGAAACATTTTCTATTTTAGACAAGTTACGAATTTAGGTCTAGGGCTTATATAAGTCATATGAAAGGGTTTTGTAAACAAACTTTTCATTAATAATATCACTTTTATTTCTCTTTTTTTACAGCTTCCCCTCTACTTGCGGATTCAAGGGCTATTTTAAGAAGAAGATGATGATCTCCTCTTTTATCTACGAATCCGGTACATTATTTGGTATCAGAGCCACTATGTTAGTTTCCCACAAATATGTCACGTGTATAGGATATCTGAGCTGTGCAAAAGGTGGGGCCTGCCATGAGGATCAGCTAACATGGAAATCAAGCTGGTCCACTCATCGAATGGCCATGTAGTCAAAATCAATGGACAACCAATGGTTTGACTCAATGTAAAGGTGTCTTACTCCTACCTGATGAGTGGAGTGGCCTAATATTTGCACTGGATGATCTTCATGATGGGGCACACCTTTTTTACACCATGGATATCCCACATGACATATTTAAACAAACGATGGGGTGTATATGGACATTCTCTGTATGAAGATATGCAATGTAAAGCACAGAGTAAACTCAAGGAGAGGTTTGTTAGCCATCCCCCAAAACACCTTTACATGCAGCACATGCACCATTCCAGAAAGTATGTGGGACATCTGAGAGATGCATTAAGACGCCCCCCACAATGACGATATCCATACTCAAACATCAAGATGGTCTACTCATGAGGCAGGCCCGCTGTTGATTAAAATAAAAATAAAAATAGAAGATATTAAAAAACTTGCTAGTGGCCAACATTCAACATGCACGTGCGGCCCACCTAATGAATTGACTAGCGCGGTCCAATTTTATGTGAGACCATCTTCATGGTTGGATCACCCAATGCACCACTTTGATTTCCCACACGATATTCAAGTTGGCACCTGTGCTAAGACTAAAGGCGCATGTGGGGCTACAAAACCTCACTAACCAATAAACTAGTACACAAAGTGAAGAGCATAAGCTAAAGCAATCACATTATCAAAAAGAAGAAAATAAAGAAAGATTCGTTCATATTTAAAGCTTAATAAAGGAATCAAATTCATGGCAAAACAGAGCATATGCTAAAGAAAGAAAGAAATCCAACCCAATACTAATTGACAAAACTCCAATGGCCTTGACAACTTCTAGCCAGGAACATTCCGGAGCCACGAATAGTCGTATGCAAGATCCAGACCATTCATCTGACATGCCCCACCATGGATGGGCCATTGCCCGGAAATCAGATCAATTCGACAGTCCTAACCATCCAACCAGATGGCCCTTTTCCAACTGAATGATGTCTAATGCTTATCAATAGTCCATTAGTAGGCCACAGTTCAATCCGATGATGACCGGTCCAGATCTCAAATACGTGTTCCACGTGTATGATCTCAGATCATGCACACGGAATTCTGGGCGTCCATCAAGAGCACAGAAGATCTGCCCTTCGCAGAACGATAACGCTTCAGATTCTGGAAAATTCAAACTTAGTAGAAATTACAAATCTTTATAATAAAAAAATTAAAAAAATTTTAAAAAAAATTTTAAAAAAACGATAGAAAGGAACGGAAGCACCGACCTTGGTATCGAGCATGACAGCGCACAGGATCTGGGTGTTCTGCATCGCGATCTTGAGATTATTCAACGTCTCCTGATGGTACTCGTGGGTCCCATGCGAGAAATTGAATCTGGCAACGTTCATCCCCGCCTTCAGGAGCTTCTCGAGCATCGGGACCGATCGAGATGCCGGGCCGATCGTGCAGACGATCTTCGTCTTCGGGATCCGGCCATCGTTCGGCAGCTCCTTCAAGATCCCCTCGATGTCGATGTTAGCCATCCCTCAAAAACCTAATTTCGATTGAAAACGGAAGATCTGCTCCTTCCAAATCCTAAAAGGGACAGATCAGAGAGAGAATTTTCTGCTGGAAACGTGCTGACACAAAGAGCGATTTTAAGAGAGGGAGAAGAAGCGAGAAATGGGAGTACACTGAGAGCATATTCCAGGGGAGATATTTGATACTCTGAAAACGTATGAAGCTTGATACGCAGGCACTCGGAAATGGTGCAATTTGCGCATATTGAGTCAAACTACACCGAGTAAATATTGGAACCCACTGTTACTAAGTTATGGTCCCGAATTCAGATTTTGTGAACAATTCTAATATCTGATTCGTGGACACTTGTTTTTTGAAATAGGACCAATGAATATTTTCATCTTTAACCGTCCGATAAATGTCCACCAATCTAATAGTCAGATCATCAAATAAGACTTTTTTTTTTAATTCAGAAAATACATATAAGCTGAGATCCAAAATTTGGACAGTTAATTTGGTTGACTTGTATGGTACAAATGCAATTCCTAAGCAACTTTTAAATTAACGCGTATCATCCATCACGCACAGTCAGAGTATCAAAGCTTTCGTCCTTTTTTTTGAGAAATTTACGACTGTGAACCCCACCTTTTATCCAGCCGTTTTTTTTTTAAAAAAAAAAAGCAATTCAAACCTAACATACTTACTTAGACTTCCCCATAAGGACATCGAATTCCAAGACGAAAATACCCCTCTTTTTCACGGAAACGGCTTTTCCTCTCTATTTCCTCTGTTTGCTTTTCCTCTCCCTTTCCACTACTGCTTTAACTGTCATTGTTTTCACCCCCTTTCCTCACTGCGTTTCTGGTAGAAATACCAAAAAAACCCTTTTTGTGGGACCCCCTTTCAGTATTTTGTCTTATTTTGAAAATGGTCGGTCCAGTGAAGAAAGCATGCAGCACAGGCATATATATTTTTTATTATTACACCCCCCACTCACGCTGGTCGAATTTCACCACCTATGGGTACTCGAACCCTTGACCGGGAGTTGAAACTCCTGAGAGTTTACCACCCGAGTAAGAGTAAGGACCCCAGCACAGGTATATTTTAAAATCAGTTGGGCCCACATTGAATGTATGTAGTATATCCACGTCGTCCATCCGTTTTTCCATCTATTTTAAGGGGTTAAGCCCCAAATTAAAGCATATTAAAAGATCAAGTGGATCGTATCACGGGAAATAGTGAGCATAATGATTTTCTAGTTTGCCCTGCTGATTTTCTAGTTTGGCCCGCTGATTTCATGTTCCCCCGGCTTAATTTCATGTTTGTCCGGCTGATTTTCTAGTTTGCCCCGCTGAATTCCTAGTTTGCCCCGCTGAATTTCATGTTTCCCCTGCTAAATTTCATGTTTGCACCACTCAATTCCATGTTTGCCCTGCTGAATTTCATGATTTGCCCTGCTAAATTTCATGTTTCCCCCACTGAAAATCAAGTTTGCCCCGATCAATTTCTTGTTTTCCCCGTTGAATTTCATGTTTTCCCCGCTGAATTTAATGTTTCCCTCGCTGAATTTCATGTTTGCCCCGTTCAATTTCATGTTTGTCCTGCTCAACGTTTAAGTTCCCTCCCTCAATGTCTAGGTTCCCTCCCACATATGGGGTTTTGGTGTATACATATTCCGATGAAAACGGAGGGGTATTACATAATCCGATGAACATGATGTATTACAAATAAAACATCATTGTGGAGTGTAGCAAGCATAATCGGATTGCGTACTAAGTTAGTCAGTACGCTCCCATTGTACTAAGTAAACTCAGTTGGGCCCACATTGAATGTATGTAGTATATCCACGTTGTTCATCCGTTTTTCCATCTAATTTTAGCAGTTTAGCCCCAAATTGAAGCATATCAAAAGATCAAGTGGATCATACCACGAGAAATAATGGGCATAATGATTTCCACCGTTGAAACCATAGTGGACCCAACAGTGATGTTTGTTTGTTATCAAACCTATTCATAAGATCATAAGACATAGATTAATAGAAAACATAATTATAAGCTTGATCCAAAACTTCTGTGGCCCCTAAGAAATGATCAACATTAGAAGTTCAATTCAAAATTTCATGTGGTGTGGTCCATTTGAACATTGGATACATTTAGATTTTTAGCTCAAGCCATGAAATTATTTGTTAAGTTTGCCCCGCTGATTGTCTAGTTTGCCCCACTGAATTTCATGTTTGCCCCGCTCATTTTCATGTTTGGCCCGCTAATTTCCTAGTTTGCCCTGCTGATTTTATAGTTTGCCCTGCTCAATTTCATGTTTGCCCCGCTGATTTTTCAGTTTGCCCCGCTCAATTTTTAGTTTGCACCGTTGAATTTCTAGTTTGCCCCGCTCAATTTCATGCTTACCCCACTCAATTTCTAGTTTGCCCCGCTAAATTTCTAGTTTTCCCCGCTGATATTCTAGTTTGTCCCGCTGAATTTGTAGTTTGCCCCGCTGATTTTCTAGTTTGCCCTCCTCAATTTCATGTTTCCCCCACTGAAATTCAAGTTCGTCCCTCAATTTCATGTTTTTCCACTGAATTTCATGTTTTCCCCGCTGAATTTCATGTTTCCCCTGCTAAATTGAATGTTTCCCTCAATCAATTTTCTAGTTTGCCCCGCTCAATGTTTTCTCAAAGCAATCGTTTTTTATATATCGCAATGGACAATTTCATCGTTTATAGTTGAAAAGAAGAGTCAGAAGAGGTTTTTCAATCCAGAAGAGGTATTTATCCTCTTTAAGTATTTCCAACTTCCAATTTTCTTGAAACCATTGATTCCCATATAGTTTGTCTGGATCCTTATTTTCTTTGGAACAAAGGATAGAGACCTCTTTTGTAGATGCCTCTTGTTCTTGTCTAGTCCCCATCGTTTCGGAAGTCGTTTATATTTCTACGTCTGTTTCTTCCGTACTTTCCCCCCTTTCTTCTAATTCTGAGGTTTGTTTCAGATTCTTAGTGACAATAGGCGACGGTATTTTGCCTAAATAGTAGACACATGTGATAAATAAAAGAATACTAAAGATTCAAGGCATAGACTTTCTCAATTCTGACACAAGGTATTTATTAGATCGAATAAGTACATTAGATCTACTAGAATTATTTTGTCGTATCTAAAATAATGCGAATGCAACCCATTTCATGAAGAAAATGTGACCAATTAACCAACCAACAAAACTAGTTGCAAATAACATCTTCTTGTTGATACTAACAATATAAATGTTCACTAATCTGGCTAACGTTGAACCTAGTAAAATGTCTAGCTTGCCCTGTTCAATATCCAGTTTGCCCCGATCAAATTATAGTTTGTCTCGCTTATGTTGATAGTTTGTCTCGCACAATTTTCGATATTTTTCCGCTCAATTTCTATTTCTATTTCATATGAAGCTTGTTCAAATTAATGAAATGCTAATTGTTTTCAATTATGTCTAATTTTGTACACTATGTTTATCTTGTGAATTTTATGTTTGATATGTTTTTCAATTCATCTCTGCAGGCAACGAATATTCTGTCGCAATCTTTAACCCGACATCTAGGTGTACACTGACATGGTGGTTTGACAAGGTGAAGGGTGGAGTTGAGAGGCACGATAGTCGCCTAAATCTGTTTAAGCAATCCCCTTTCTTGTTTCTATTGCATAGTACATCCTTTAGATTTATAGGGGCTCTATTTCACCTTCTTTTAGCAAGATACAAAGGTGATTCAGTATTTGAGATCAGGGAGAGGCGATTGCAGTTTTTCGAGATGGACTTCGCCCTCATTACTGGTCTTAAGACTGGAGATCTTACTGTACTGAAGAATCGTTGCACTACGAGTACACTAAGAGACAAATACTTCAAAGAATATCCAGTATTAAAGAAGCATGTAATGGACGTGTTTGAGATATTAGTTGACACCAATAAACATGAGGACGTCGTGAAGGTTGTCCTACTTCTAGTTGTGGAGTGCTTTCTTAGGAGAACCGAACCGAAAACCATGTGCAACATGGATTATATTCACCTGATGGACTGGTTAGATGATTTCTATATGTATCCCTGCGGTAGTTTGGGATACTATACAATGTCGCAAAGAATCGAATCTGCCGTTGCCGCATCAAGTTTCCCTTGGTACATTGTATGTGGTTGCGTCCTTCCTCTACAAGTAAGAACACCTTTTATTTTCTATATATTTTCCTTCTATAGTCAATTTTAGATTTTTAACCTGGTGCAATTTCATTCTAATAGGTATGGGCAGTAGAGATATTACCGGCCTACAAGTATGTGTTGTTCCGTATGTTCCTCATCAAATTCCACGCTTCATTCAATATCGAGGCTGGAAGGGTTGGAGGTACAACAGAATACATATTATTTTCGAGAGTAAAGCTGTAAGTTTATATATATCTCCGGCATTTACTTTGCTTAAGTTGACGTATACGCTTTTTTATTTAACATTACTCTTTGTTCTTTTACAGACATAAGTAGTAATGAAATTATAACCAACGCTACGAGAATGGGAAACGGATGCCGTTCACTCGGTGCGTGACAGTTTCCAAGTGAGATATTATGAAAAATGAACTATAATTTTTCTGTCATTGTAGAGTTATCCTTACTCTTACATATCCATCTATACATTTTGTAGCTCACTGAGACCCAGGAAGATGATGAGGAGGGTAATGAGATTAATCATGAGGAGGATGACAAGTCAGATAATAACGATGAGAAAGGCGTGGAGGGAGAGGGACTAAGGGGGGTATTATGAAGAATGTTATTTTTATGAAGGAGTTTCGGATTGAGAGGGAAAGTTGAAAAAAGAGTGAGAGGAATTGAAGAAGGAGAGGGACGAATTGAGAAAAGAGAGGGAAGAGATGAGAAGGAAAGAAACAATGCTTGCTGAGAGGAAGAAGTTACTAAAAGAAAAAGAACAATTGAAGAGGGAGAAGGATTTGTTTTTTGAGGACAAGGAAAAGTTAGCAATGAGAGGGAGGAGTTTAATAAGGAGAAGGAAGGTAGTCTACATAGAGGGGACATTTTGTGATGGAGGAGGAGGGTGAGGAGTTGAGGAAGAGAGGGGAAGTAAATGATATTGAAGATAAAGAACTTGGACATGGGGATCTGGATGTGTAATCATATAGTAATGTCAAAGGTAATGTATTGAATACATCCACTTCTCATCCCATTTATGAAAGGAGAACCAAAAGGATACCGAAGCCATCATATTACAAGATTTCTCCGTACTTGTCCCTGTCTGCATTCGATACAACCCCTAGGGCGGTTCCGGAATCCGAGCAAGTAACAACTTTTGTTACTTCTCCGATACTATTTCCTCTACAGATGAATCCTTTCAGGATACTATTCGCGCAGGAGGTGAAAGAGGCAGATGACTGGCATGAAGTAAATAAGGCCATGACAGCGGGAAAATGGTTCAGTACGATATGGATGAAGGATGCGTGGGTTGATGGCGAGGTAAGCATTACTAATTTATTCCCTATATGCATTGATTGACATATAATTAATTATTATATTAATCTATGACTAAATTATACTATCCTATTGATTAGGCTATCGACACATACATCGAGTTCCTTGAGAAAATGCATAACGACCTTTCAATAGCATATCGTCAGGATTGCAAGTTCTGTCCTATGTATTTTATGATAACTGTTTATTTCGTCAATCCTTAATCTGTTTGAAAATTTTATTTTCTTACATGTATTAAACTTTGATCATGTTTGTAACAACAAAGCTTTGAGGGGTGTTTGCCAGTTTTGATCACATACCGGGCCTCCAAATGGGCCTCGCTAATAGGTCATCTGACTACGGCCTACGCAATTGCCAAGCAGCAAGATAACCATACGCCAAAGCGATTTGGTGTTATGAACAGGTAATGCACTCGTCACAGAACATCATCTCTTACTGTTATGTGTTCTATCATGTTTTGACTAATATATTATTTTGTAAATCATGAATAGGTCTATGCATCCATAAATCATGAAAATTCACATTAGTTTTTGCTGGTCATCTATCTTAGAGTAAGAGAAATCGTTGTTGTGGATATCTTAGGCACAAATCTAATGCCGAAGTACAAGCAGAAGATGAAGAAGATGACTGATGCACTCCCCATTCTCTTCTATGCCACTGGAGACAACACTGCGCTTGAAGGGAAGAAGTGGACCGTCAGAGTCGATGAATTTGCGCCGAAGCAGGACAATGGTTATAACTGCGGTATATTCATAATAAAATTCATCGACATTTGTGTAGCAGTCTCATCTTGGCGGGAACAGACATGCAAAAATTCACCGCCGATTGGAGGAAGTCAATAGCATATGATTGCTTGCCTCTAGTCTGTAGATGATATTTATCCAGGGCATGGGAGAAATTTTGGAAAGATGTTGTATACATTGTATTATATACATCGTTGAATATACATTGTATGAGGTTTATAGTAATCTTAGAGTGCAAAAAATTCTCAAGTCCGTGTATTTCAGTCCGAGTTCCTTCTCTAATCATGATAACCTTGGGAGGGTTGATCTGAGGGATGGGTTGACTGCAAAAGGGCTTATTAAAACTATATTGGGTTATCTTGCTGGTCCTAAAATCATTATGTCAGCCAGCAAGATAACTCAATATAGTTTGCAATCAACCCATCCCTCAGATCAACCCTCTTAAATCTATCGTGATTAGAGAAGGAACTCGGACTGAAATGCACGGACTTGAAAATTTTCTGCATAATCGCTAGAAGTGTAAGTTTTGATGTATAGCATACTTTGTAATTTTGGTGAATGATGAAATGAACTTTATACTTTGTCCCACTGCATTTTCAGTTTGTCTCGCTATACTCGTCGATCAAGTTCAATGCAGATGGAACTCAATGCTTGACAATTGCTTTAGATCTTTAATTTCATGTTTGCCCTGCTCAATTTCAAGTTTACTCCGGTCATTTTCATGGTTGCCCCGCTCAATTCCTAGTTTACCCCGCTCAATTTCATGCTTGCCCCGCTCAATTTCATGTTTGCCCTGCTTATTTTCATGTTTGCCCCGCTTAATTTCATGCTTGCCCCGCTCATTTTCATGTTTGCCCCGCTCAATTTTGAGCTTGCCCTGCTCAATTTCGTAGGTGACCAATCACCAAGGCAATGATACTCATATCACATCATTAGGAAAAAAAAAGGAATACCTCGCTTGGATTCTCTGATAAGGGGCCCAGATGATGAAGATTTAAAAGATGCCAAAGGGGGATTAGCCTCTGGTGGGCAACACTTTCCTATTAAAATGTAGATTCTGCTTGATGTTCCTCAGGATGTTAGGAAGATCCTGTTAGGCCCAATGGCTCTTGGGACTTCTTTATTATTTGGGATAGTATAGCTAAAGATATAAACCATGATAGTCCATTGGCTCAACCTCTTTGAGTCCGTAAGAGTGCATATTCGTTTGAAGGCTGATGACAAAATGGTTAGTTTAAAGTGAAGTATGGGTATTATTGTAAACCTTACTTATCTTCTAAACCCATACCTAAAGACACATATTACCCAAAATCATGTACATTGAGTGTGGGCCCCACCAAAACTGAATTTCATGAGTATAGGGCACACAAAACCATGTACATTGATTGTGGGGCCCACCAAAACTGTATTTCAGAGTGTGGGGCCAATTGAAATTTTTAAAAAAAGGGGGGGAGGCACTACCGCCCAGACCACCAGACGGCGGCGGCACTGCCGCCACAGTCTGGTGGTCCGGGCGGTAATGCCCCCCCCTTTTTTAACATTTTGGTGGGTCCCATCATGGGTCCCACATAAAGAGATTATTTAATCTCCCTCACACGCCCAAACCCTCATATTCCACACCCTTTCTTCATCTCCCTTCCCCTTTCTTCATCTTCCTTCATAAAAACCCTCTCTTTTTCTGATCTCTCAACTTCCAAACCCTCTATCCACATCTTCCACAACCCTCATTTCCATCTTTCAAACCTTCATTTTCCTAACCCTTTCTTCATCTCCCTTCCTCTTTCTTCATCTTCTTCATAAAACCCTCTCTTTTTCTAATCCTTCTACCATCTCCTCAAGTTCTAAACCCTCTCTCTTCATCTTCCACAACCATCTTTTCATTTTTCTAACACCTTTCTCTTCATATTCCAAACGTTACTCACATAACCATCTTCCCATCTTCTAAACCCATCATCCTCATGGGTATTATTGCGTTCTTGTCCTCGATATTTTCCATCCCCATGATTATCTCGGTAATGGGGAAGAAGAGGGTGGTTCAAGCAAATCCATCATCTCCGCGGATCTTAAAAAGCACGAGGCGGGCCGCTACGGATGACGCAAGTCCATCATCCCCACCCGAGAGTGAAAATGTGAGGACGGTCAATGTTAGTGCAACGAGTTCTTCACCACCACCTCGTGAAAGGAGGTCGAAGAGGGGCCACGATCAAAATGCACGGACATTGGATGCGGGCTATATCACGATCGGGAAGTGGTTTTCGAAGTCACAGTGGGGGACCGACTGTTTGCCGAAAATGACATGCTAGATCGACTCTTGCATCAAGGTTGGGGACCTATTTTTGAAGATAATTTTCCAGCCAATAAGCATGATGTACGGTTTTTCTACTCTCGAATTATTAATGCATGACTCAACCCACTCGGTTTGACATTTCAAATGGAGACGCGGTGCGTCCCATCGACATAGAAGACATCGCGAACATACTTGGCGTGTCACTGGGAATGGTTCATATATATCCCTCTAGACACAAAGAACTTGAACACATCGCAGCACAAGAGTGAGCTGAGCAGGAGATTATGTGACCACCTCGTGGAGTGGAGGAGAGATAGTAGTTTCAGAAACAAAGAAATGATTCCAATTTACAGACTGTTGCACTACATCTTCACACATAATTTATATCCGAGATGGGGAAACAACACGGAGGTTTCTGTCTACCATGCAAAGATAATGTACCAGATAGGGCGTGGGGAGAATGTGTGCATGTCCTCCATTATCCTTTACCATATAGTGAAGGTCGTGAGGACAAGAAGAGGTAATCTCTCCTCCATTTGGCAGCCTAATTTGCAAGCTAGCCCGAGATAATGGGTTCAGGGCATCCATCGGCCTTCACATCCAGAAAGAGTGATAACCGAAGACACCTTAAATCGCATGCAATGTGGCCCTAAACAAGAAGCAAGACAGTTGGAAGAAATTGGAGGCGAGATAGTTAAAGATGAAGTAGAAGAGGAAGAAGGCAACGAAGAGGATGAGGCTGAAGAAGAAGAAGAAGGTGATGATACAGGTGAGGTGCCTGATGCACGTCAGGGTTTAGATGAGCGTTTAGGGGCGATCGAGGCGAGTATATCTGAGATTGAGAAGGACCAAGACTATCTGAAGCGTAAGATGAAGAGTATGCATCGAACGATAAAGGCGGTGTTGTGTTGTATACAGAAGGAAGCAGTGCCCCCTCCCTCGTCAGACTCGGTATCACAGTAGGGAGTTGTGATGCATATGGACTCCTTCACTTTTGTTAAGCCGTGTTAGTGGTTATGTGCTTTGTGTTTACTGTGTAGTAAGAAGTGGATCATTTCCACCTAGTAGTGTAATAGTTAGTAGTTGGGTTATTTACGTTTTTCACTTAGTTAGGTATGTATGGGAACAATGTACTAACTTAGATTATAAATGAAATTGTTTCCACTTTGGTTTACTATGTGCAGTAGTGTATGAATGTTCTCATTTTATCACTCTCAATCCCCTTCATCATGCATCTCAGATTGAGCATGGGGCCTTCACAATCAGAGCTGATTCTGTCATTCCTCATCCCAAGCATGAAAATGAGCGGGACAGACATGAAATTGAGCGGGGCAAACATGAAATTCAGTGGGGCAAACTGAAATATGAGCGGGGCAAATATGAAATTCAACGGGGCAAACATTAAATTGAGCGGGGCAAACTAGGAATTGAGCGGGGCAAACATGAAATTGAGCGGGGCAAACTAGAAAATTAGCGAGGGAAACATGAAATTCAGCGGGGCAAACTAGAAATTTAGCGGGGAAACGTGAAATTGAGCGGGACAACTATGAAAATCAACGGGGTAAACTAGAAAATCAGCGGGGCAAACTGAAATATGAGTGAGGCAAACTAGGAATTCAGTGGGGGAAACATGAAAATGAGTGGGGCAAGCTAGAAAATCAGTGGGGGAAACATGAAAAGGAGTGGGCCAAACTAGAAATGCAGCATGACAAACTAGAAATTACAAAGTATGCTATACCCAAAGTAAAAAGTTCATTTCATCATCCACTAAGATTACAAAGTATGTTATACATTAAAACAATAAATAAATTACAAAGTATGTTATTTTTTGGGTATAGGAAACTTACACTTCCGGCGATTATGCCATGTTTGTTTACATTGCCCACACTTTGTTGTTTTCGATTCCTCTCCACGCGATGAAATTCTAAGCTTTTTGGGTCTTCCAGCTGACCTCCTTTGTCCTAGGGGTTTAATTTGCGCACAATACTCCTTGAAGCCGACTGAAATTTCTTCCCACTCACTCTTATCACGTACTGGGTACACCGATTCGCTATACGTGGCCATGTAATTTTACGCCGTGTAGAATGGGGAGTAGTATGAGTAATGAGGGAGATTGTAGTTTATACATGCTAATATGACATGCATACAAGGGCACCCCTTCACACCAAACTCGCAACATTATAACATCTTAGAAAAATTCGTACAAAGACCCGAGTACCACCTCAGATAGAAATCACTCAGGACCAAATCCTTTAAGAAATTAAACGAAATTAACTAAGTGCTAAACTAAATTAGCTGTGAAATTCGCTTGAACCACTTTAAATACGAACTGCAAGACCCAAAACCTGTAGATCATTAACGCTACATTACCCTGAAACCTATGATCAATCTCTAAACCCGTTTGTTCTCGGGAACCCCTTGAAACTTCATATCGGACCTGGACCGCGGGTCAAAAGTCCGTTGACCGCGAAGCTATACACTTATGACCGCCTTACTGGGCTTGACAACTATCTCGGAAATCAAATCCAGATAGTTTCCGGAAACGCACAACTTGAGCCTGGAGCGAAGTGAGTGAGAAACGCGAATATCTTTAAAAATTAAACTCAGATTTAAGTGATTTAGGTTGTTCGGTTGCGGGCCAAATCTAAGATTTCAGACCGTCTGAATCTGACCCAATTACACCCTCGGGTCAGGGAAAATTTTATACACATGTCAGTGTACTTGTAACCCTGATCAAGAATCGGTGAACGTTGAACTGAAACTGGTCCGCCATGGTCAATCTATAAATCCGATCGGATCGACAACTTAACTCGACCTAGATCCAATGCCAGAGAGCTTAAGTCCGACCGCACGCAGAAAAAGGGCCTCCAGAAGTGCTCCGTTGGATCGAAACAACCCCTATTTGGCTATAACCTAAGTATACAATGACCCTAGGGCCATTCCCATCAGTTCTGGGCCTATATAAGGACTTAAAACCCTTACTGTCTCATGTCATACGAATTTGCAACCCTAGGAGAGAAAAGAGAGAAAAGAGAGAAGGAAAGAGAGAGTTGGAGTTGGTTCCTGGGATTCAATCCCGATGCTCCACGTGCTTAACCACTATTCTTGTATCGCTATACGGGTGATTCTGACGCCGTTCTTGGGTAAGAAATCCTAACCCTAATCTATTTCAGGGTTTCAAATAGTGTAAGGGATAGAATAACTAACATATTTCATACTATAGGTTGTCGTTTGTGCCGTAGACAAAGACTTAGTGTTTAAACTGAGTTCGATACGAGTCTACCGGCGAAAGGTGCGGACTATAAATGTTTAGGTTATAGTTTTCAAGGCTTTCAATGTCAATAATGATTTATGACTAACTTGATTGCTATCACATGCTTAGATACGATGTTTTCCGTGTTTTACACACATATATGAACTATGTCAAATATAGTGTATTCCATGTGTTTGTAAATATGATTGAATGAACATGGAATTTGGATTCATGTTTGCCATGATTATTAACTATGAATATATGCTTGTTGTGTATGTAGCAACTCTTTTGAAAAATGGTTTTCCAGAATATATGTTATAGCTAGCCTAATACATGTATGTTGGAATGTGTAGTCTAAGTGTTTGATAAATTGCCTCAATGAGGATATACCTGTTGAAATGCATGTAATGAGGGTGTTGAGATAAGATTCTCAATCCCCTTAGCTATGGTTGTAGTTTCCTCTATGTAACTTATATTACTACTACGTGTTGTATGGTCGAAATGCCTATGTATGCTAACATGTACACTATGTGTTTGTTGAAATGCTCAAATGAGACTTATATTTATGTTGGTTGCTACATGCTTTTTGGACTCGCACATATGTATTCCTATCGTATTTGAAGTGTGTTTAGGGTTACGATGTAGTCCAAGCAATTGGTAACTGTTTCCAACTGAGTGGCTGACTTAGTTTCAGCCACGACAGATACGTTCGACGAATTCGAGTCGTATGTCGTTTGACGACAGTGTTAGGCCACGCGGAATGCTTATGCACTCCATGTCGATCAAATCAACGTGCGCTCGTACTAGTCGAGCGTGTTTAGCAACCCGATTGGCCCAATGTATGTTCACCATGTATGGACGCTACTGCTTGAATCTAAGGTACCAAACTCATCAGTGGAAAGCCTGTTTAACCTTGGTACCTCGATCCACTAAGATTCATGAGCCGGGCATGGTGGTATGGGACACCGTAGTCGAGCTGTCGGCCTACGCTGGGGCGACGAGCCTCCCCGTAGTGACCAGTGAGCAACACCGCCTCGTGAGCCGAATACGGTGGTATGGGACACTGTATTCGAGCTGTCGGCCTATACTGATCAGGTGACGAGCCCTTTGTAGTGACCTCGAGCATACTCTGAAACTGCGTTGAGGCGACGAGTCTTTCCGTAGTAACTAGAGTATAAACTAGGCCTACACTGATCAGGTGACGAGCCATTTATAGTGGCCTAGAACCTCAATATCGTATGAGATTTACTAGGACTGACGACCCTAGAATGGATCATTGTTTGGGCATTGATATAATGGAGGTATTTTAGCTTCCCGATCCTACTGTATGAATAAATCCAAGTAAGAACCTGGTTAATCACGAGCATGCACCGCATTACGTGTCTTTGGCGTAGCAGGTTAAGCACTGAGGAAGGGTTGCATGCCGCGATCTTGTGATGAAGTCGCTGAGGGAGCGTAGGAGAGGGCATGCATCGTTATTTCATATCATTCTTGCATTAAAAAGAGTACTTAAGACCTGATTGTTGTATTCCATTATTATTACTGTTTGACTAAATTGATAATATGTTAACCTTTGCTTTATAGCTCCATTGAGTTGATCACTCACTCCCACGTTCTGGGACGGTGTTGTACACACTAACCAGACTCTGTCTTAGCTGTAGGTGATGGCGATGCCTACGAGGCGGAGCCAGATTTTGAGGACGAGGAGGAGGCATTCTCCTACATGCAGTTCTCGGGCGGGTTCATGTGAGTCGTGTCCTGATCGATGGGACTTGCAGGGTTGCAGATTAGATGACATTACACATTTTGTATATTTTAAAACTTTACATGTAAATTATTGACCTGGTAACATGATCATACTCAGGAGACTTACGATTACTTATACGTTTACATATCTATCACAGTCTTCCGCTTGCTTAACTTAATCGTCTCTGGAGTATGATATGCTGTTTTAGTTTAATCTCATTCATGTTTAATGTACTAATACATACAACATTTAATCATTATTATCTATGTTGCATAAGTGATGTATTGAAACTCGGGAGTTGAGCTCCTGCTCGACCCCCGTTTTTCAGGACGTTACAGACATGTACACAAAAACTCACCGAGCTTGACTATATCATTATAATCTCCCACAACATAGTACTCATCTTGAGAAATAAGATGACAACGAACATCTCGCGCCTTTTGCACAAGATCCTTTAACTGTTACTATGCCCATGGTGTCAACGGCCCTACAAATGATGCCGCAGATTCTCCTCTTATAAAACAATTCCTGTTTCTTAAATCTAACCCCTTCTATCAATTTCGTAACGGGGTATTCGCGTGTTTCTTTGAAGAGGACATTAACACACTCGAAAATGTTTGTAGTAACCAAGTTGAATCTTTTTCGTGGAAAGTGCGAAGATGCCTATCCCTCGTATATGATTTCTGTCAGCCATGCATATACTGCGAAGTTGGCCATTTCGATATTATGCATTAATTTTTTGAATTCAGCCCTCCTACATGTCTTCATTGCTCGCCAGAAGTACATCTCCAATGACTTATCTTTAAAGGTGTTCACCAAGTTTCTGTAGATATGATACGCGTAGTAGCCATGAATTGCACGTGGGAAGACTTGGGAAACCTCTTTCAGTAACCTTTATGTCCATCAGATATAATCACAAGATCGTCTAGAGACCCTATCGCATCGTTAAGGTAGGTAAGGAACCAATTCCAACTGCTACTGTTCTCCGATTCCCCGATGCCAAACGCAACTGGAAATATATGACTGTCCCCATCTAAGGTCGTGGCGATGAATAGAATACTCTTGTATTTGCCCTTTAAGTGTGTCTCGTCAATGGCTAATACCCTCCGCAATGATTTTTAAAAACTTCTAACACATTGTCCGAGCGCAACAAAACATCTCTCAAACCTGAAAGTCTCTTTGTTAACAAGCAGGGCAGTCATTGTCCCTGAGTTGACCGTCTTCAACTCAGCAAAGACAAGGGGAGTTAATTGTAGGAGTCTTCATAAGACCCCATCACCTGATTAATTGTAAGCTCTCTGGCTGCCCATGTCTTCCTATAACTGATAACAATATTATACTTCTCTTGCATGGCGAAGATAATATCACGTGACCTCAACCCCAGGCATTGCTCAATGCGACCAACAACCAGATCACACGCTAACTTATCGCTTGCTTGCCGGCGATCGCTCTTCATCCATGACATGTCACACGTGTGTTTTGAGGTATAAGTCTGTATCTTGAATATCCCCGAATCACTCACGCGAGATACATAAACCCTCCATTCGTATTTATCTTTGAAGCACATAACCGTAAATCTCCTATAATTTGAGTACAGTACCCTATACTGGAATTTATTTCGAATTGCAAATTGGCTCAAAACATATTGGCACCGACTCTTGTCCTTAAATGTTTGCCCAATAGCTATATCGATCGATTCACACAACGAATCCGTATATTCCAGCATTGTTGCATTTGTGAATGCAGCATCATCAAACGGCGCGGGAACTTGACGAGTGATGAAGTTTGATGTTTCGGGAAGGTCTGGATGCGGGATGTCGCTTTCAGGTTTGATGAATCTTCGGGCTGTGGATGATGATGACAGATCTGTTGTTGTTACTAGAGGCGGTGCAATGTAATCATAGATGAGGTCAAGGTCACGTGCACCGCTGACTTGGTTACTCACAAATTTTGATGTTTGGGGCGGCTTGGGCAGTTGATAATTTGTTCCTCTTACTTGTACTGGATTTGGCTTATATTCAAATTCTACGTCGTGCTCCTCTGTCACATTGTCCACGTGTGTTGTCATATTAATGTGTTGGATTGTCTCGATGACTAAAGGGAAGAATTTTTTCGAATGCTCCAACTGTGTTGCCAGGAACTCTCTGACGTCATCGTCGTCCTCGAGTACGGTTGGAGGGATTGATTTATTGGAGCAGGGATACAAAACTTTCATCCTAATATCACAATACGTTAGTGTACTCTTAATAATCTTGTACATTCTGGATAGAAGTTCTTTGTACGTAGTATCAACATCTAGCGAAATAGTTTTCGTACTTTCCACTCGTGTACGTCCATTGCTTGTTTTCACATTCTAACTCCCTGCCATAGCAACAGATGATTCTCGTAGCCATTATCTGGAAATCAATACAATGACAAATTATCAATAAATCGTTAAACAACGGAAGCTTGCCATAAGACAAAACTCAATTAAATAATATAAGACCAAAAACTCGCTTTCCCTTATAGATGAGAATGATATAAAGCTTAAGGAAATAAAGAGTAAGCAACGCGTTAAATTTTTAAGTAAACAATCAGAGCTTATATGGATTAGGCCTTTTACTAATGATTTCGTATCGTATTTTATTAAATTAAGTAAGGCAATCTACCATGACATTGAGTGGGGCAAACTGGAAAAATGAGCGAGACAACATAGAAATTGAGCAGGGAAAATATGAAATTCAGCAGGGTAAGCATGAAATTCAGCGGGGCAAACATGAAATTGAGCGAGACAAACATGAAATTTAGCGAGCATAGCATGAAATTGAGTGGGGCAAACTGTAAATTAAGCTATGCAAGCAAACATTAAATCGAGTGTATGTAATCCCCATCAATGCATAAAATTAACTAAGCCTAACGCATAAAATTGACTAAGCCTAACACATGCGCATCAATTTGCATTAAATTGACCTTAGCTAGCATCAAATAAGTCCATCAGTAAATTCACTGAGCTAGCATCAAATAAGTCCATCAGTAAATTCACTGAGCTAGCATCAAATAAACAACCAGAGCTTAGACGAATTAGGCCTTCAATGATACGAATGATTTCATGTGGTGCTCGTTTAACTTTGTGACACTATCTATCATGACATTGAGCGAAGCAAGCATGGAACTTGATCAACGCAAACTAGGAATTGATCAAGGGAAGTATGAAATTTTAGTGCGGCAATCTAGAAACTGAGCGAGGCAAGCATTAAATTTGAGCGGGGGAAACTAGAAAATTGAGCGGGGCAAACTGATAATTCAGTGGGGCAAACTACAAATTGAGCAGGGCAAATTAGAAAATAGAGCGGGGCAAACTAGAAATTGAGCGGGGCAAATATGAAATTCAGTGGGGCAAAATAGAAAATCAACAGAGGAAACATGAAATTGAGCGGGGCAAACTAGAAATTAACCGGGGCAAAAATAAATTTCAGCGGGGCAAACTAGAAATTGAGCGGAGGAAACATGAAATTGAGCGGGGCAAACTGAAAAATGAGCGGGGTAAATATGAAATTGAGCGGGGCAAACTAGAAAATCAGCTGGGGAAACATGAAATTGAGCGGAGCAAAGTAGAATTTCAGCGGGGCAAACTAGAAATTGAGCAGGGAGAAAATGAAATTGAGCGGGGCAAACATGAAATTCAGCGAGACAAACATGAAAATTGAGCGGGGCAAACTAGAAAATTCAACGGAAAAATCTGAAAAATCAGCGGGGCAAACTAGAAATTGAACGGGGCAAACTGAAAATTGAGCTGGACAAACTATAAATTCAGCTATGCAAGCAAACATTAAATCGAGCGAGCTTAGCATGATATTGAGATGGTCAAACGATATTTCGAGCAAGCATAGCATGATATTGAGCTGGGCAAACATTAAATCGAGTGAGCATAGTATGATATTCAGCGAGGCAAACATTAAATCGAGTAAGCATAGCATGATATTTAGCGGGGCAAACATTAAATCGAGTGGGCATAACATGATATTGAGCGGGGCAAACATTAAATCGAGTGGGCATAACATGATATTGAGCGGGCAAACATGGAATTAAATTGTATGATATTGTATGATATTGTATGATATTGTATGATATGGAATTAAATCGAGTGGGCATAACATTAAATTGTATGATATTGAGCGGGGCAAACATTAAATTGACCAAACTTCGCATGATATTGAGCGGGGCAAACATGGAATTGACCAAACTTCGCATGCAATGCAATTGTATGACCGAGCATTTTTTTAAAATATCTGTACAACCGACTACCGTAGTACCAGTCAAATGTAGGTTGAAGAGAGGTGCTTTGGAGTGAGGGAATATTTTGAACCTTTTCAAGGATTGCAAATGCAGCCACTTCGTGGGATTTCACGTAACCATAGCCAAGACAGAAAATGGCAAATGTAGAATGATGATATCTAGATGATTCACGGAGATTCTGATCAGCAAAATGAGAAGAAAAACCTCCGTAAGTCGGTTTACCGTTGAAAGGGAGTGAAAGGCGATTATTTTGAGAAGGAAGGTTTTTTCGTTAAGGGAGTGAAAGCAAGACTTAAAAAATAAGCCAGTGAAAGGAAACGGATTGGTTACTCCCCCTGCCACCAGCCAATGGCTGGTGGTCGGTGGTCTGTGAGCCCCACCATTATGTATGTGTTTCATCCATTCCGTTCATCCATTTTTACAGTTTATTTTAGGGCTTGATCTAAAAAATGAGAGGGATATAAATCTCAGGTGGACCACACCACAGGAAGATAATATTGATTGGATATTGACAATTAAAATTCTCCAAAGGCCCAATGAATTGTTTATTTCACATCTAATCTGTTGATTAGGTCATACAGGCCTAGATGAAGGGAAAAAACCAAAAATCAGCTTCATCCAAAACTTTTATGGCCCCCTAATGGTTTCTAATGGTTGACGCTCATTCAACACTGTTTCATGTAATGTGGTACACTTGAGATTTGGATATACCTCATTTTTGGTCTCATACCATAAAATGATTTGGAAAAATATATGGACGGCATGGATGAAAAGCATACATCATGGTGGGTCCCATAGATCACTGACCATCCACTATTGGCTGGTGGCAAGGGGAGTACTGAATCCGTTTACGTGAAAAGGATGGGTATTTTCGTCTTGAAGTCCGGTGTCTGTACGAGGATATCTAAGTGCATATTGTAAGTTTGTATTGCTTCAAAAAAACCACTGGATAAAAGGTGGGGTCTACAGTTGTAAATTTCTCTCCTTTTTTTTTTTTTTTTTTCTTCTTAATCGGTTGAAAAGGAAATAAGAAGAAATTGCTTCTTATTTGGGGAGCGGACCGATTGCCTGTGACCCGGGCACAGAGAGTTATCAGTGATAAATCCACTCCGTCCATCTATTTTGAAAGACTACAGTAGACAGGATTCTCAAAATCGGGCAGATCCAAAACTTACGATGGCCACGACAAACGAAAAAGTGGGAATGGAAACGTCCACCGTTGAAACCTTCCTGAAGGTGACCATGATGTTTATATGTCATCCAAACCGTTCATATGGTTATTACCACCCAGATAAACTGTAGGAAAAAAACATCATCCTGAAAAAAAAAAAAAAAAACCCTTCTGTCACCCCAGGCCTTCAATTCCCAATGTTTCGTGTGGCATGCACCCATTAGTTTTGGATCTGCAATATTTTTAAATAAATTCATGTCCTATTATGTCCTTGCAGAACAGATGGGCAGAGTGGATTTGTCACGGACGTCTCCCTAGCCCCACACAACCCGGGCACAGGATTATCTCTTAGCCTGGGTCACGGGCAATTCACTTCTTCTCATTTTGGTGTGTTAAAAGCCATCTTTGATGGTCCATGCCCAGAACGTACCCTTGATCGGAAAATCCTGAACGTTTATGCTCGTCTTTAATCGGTTGAATGAGAGGACCTTTGACGGTTTTTTTTTTTTTTTTTTTTTTTTTTTTTTTTTTTTGGAGTAAGGAGGCCGTGGCCTATCCAAGGTGGGACCCGTCAGATCAGACAAATTGTTTGAATTATTAAATAATGGTCCCACTTGCCATGGTGCGAATTGCATAGTGTAGCACACGGAACGAACAGAAACTGTGTGCTGCTGGAAAAGCTCTTCGAGCCCGTTATGACGTTTGTGTTTGATCCACTCTATTCATCTAGGTCATTTTAGGGTGGGAGCCCGAAATTTAGATAAAATCAAATTTCAAGTGGACCACACCACAAGTGGACCACACCCAAATAAAATCAAATCCAGTCTCTTCATCATATAATCTACAGCTGTAAATTGAATACGGAAGTCTTGTCAGTTTATCCAACCATCCATTTCTTTCATATCGGATTGTCCAGATGATAATAGATTATATTTTATCGGAGAACATTCTGGATATCTTTCCGAATGAACGGAAAGGATTTTTAACACGTGTTCAAATTTTACATGTGTGTGGAGACGCTCCTTTACCCATATACGCGCGCGAGTTCCATTTAGCAGCGACGACACACCTGAACTGGGGAGCGGTTAGGTGTTGCCCCGGTAATACCTTAGTGGGTGTTACTCTTACCGTGTGGGACCTACCTTGATGAATATTTTGTATATCCACGCCGTTCATAAATTATTTCAGATCATTTTAGAATTTTATACGAGAAACTTAACCAGATCCAAATCTATGGTGGACCATACCACTGGAAAAAAATGGTGAATGACCATAAAAAACATTTTGTGGGCCGCAAAGTTCTGGATCAAGCAGATAGTTTTATTTTCCCTTCATCCAGGGATGATTGAACTTATCAATCGATTAGATTTCAAATAAACATTACATGACTTTTGACAGTGGGCCTTGGGTATTTTTTAATGGTGGGCATTCAATCAGCACTGTTTCCTGTGGTGTAGTCCACCTGATATTTGTATCTGCTTAATGTATGGGACACTTTCTAAAATGGTCTGGAAAAACAGATGGACAGCGTGGATATACAAAAAAATTAATCAAGGTGGGCCCCACGTAAGGGCCTCAGTAAAGATGCTACCCGAGTAACACCTAATCCGCTCCGAACTAAACTCTCACATCGCTCCAGGGAATAAAAGCCACAAGACCGTACGGTACTTTGCGACAGTTACAGTGAAAGAAAGTGAAAGCATCCTCTGCCATGTTGGCAAACATGGAAGCGGATTGGCTGGTGTACCGCACACCACCGATCTGGTGTGTTGACGTCACCAAGTCTGTGGGTCCATCATGAGGTATATTTTATATCTCAACCGTCCTTTTGTTTGATGAACTCGTCCTAAGTCTTGAACCGAAAAATAATACAAATCCAAATATCAAGTTAGCAACACTGCAAAATGCTGTGGGGGATTGAACATCTACCATTGAAATCCTTTTGGTGTCACAGAGGTTTTGGATCAATATGAACTCGTCCTAAGGCCTTTTTGACCTTATGAACAGATTGGACTGAAAGTAAAAGCTATGGTAGGCCTTTGCCAATGCTTTAACGGTGAAAATCATTATCCTATTGCTATTTATGGTGTGGTACATTTTAGCTATGGATAGGAATCATTTTTAATATAATTCTCTAAAATAATCTTTAAAAAATGTATGAACAGCTTAGATATAATAAATACATCATTTTACGGCCAATACAACTTTGATCTACTTCGACCTGCTCGTATAACTCGGAGCTCCAGGAGTTATAACGCTCGTCTTCGCGGAGAAAATGACCACTGTAGACAAAACCTTTTACCCAGCGGTTTCTATGAAAGAATACAAACTTTAGTTACCAATCTAGACTATCACGTGCGGACAGCAACTTTGAGGACGAAACTGCCCCTCCTTTTGACTGCGAAGACGAGCGCTAACGTTCCTTCGACTGAGAGTTGTACGAACGGCTTAAAAAAGATCAAAGTTACATGGCCCCACAGCTATATATTTATCATATCCACAACGTTCATCCATATTTCGAGATCATTTCGGAACATTATCCAAAAGAAAAATCATATCCAAAGATCAACTGGACCACACCACAAAAAGCAGCGGGGAAATTGATTTTCACCGTTAAAATTTTTGTAGGGCCCACCATAACATTTATTTTCCATCCAGTCCATTCATAAGGTCACAAAGGCCTGGATGAAGAGGAAAAACAAATTTCATAATGATCAAAAACTTCTGTAACCCCTAAAAGGGTTTCAATGGTAGACGTTCAATTCCCCACTGCCTTTTACAGTGTGGTCCACTTGATACTTAGATCTCTCTTATTTTTCGTCTCAAGCCTTAATATGAGCTTGCTAAATAGATGGACGGTTTGGATATAACACAGACCTCATGGTGGGGCCCACAGAAGCAACAAAAATTTCAAAGAAAAAAAAAAAAAAAACAGAATCTGCGATGAATCGCGGATTCCGCGATTCCACTGCAACTCGCTGTAGGATTTGGGGATGAATCGCGGAATCCGCGATTGATCCCCGATTCAAACAAAAGGCTATGGCTACGGATTATAACCGTAGCTATAGCCGTATCTTGTGTACTTTTCTTTTTATTTTTTTTGTTCTTTTTTTATTATTATTATTTTTTTTTTTTTTATTTTTTATTTTTTTATTTTTATTTTTTTTACATTTAGAATTTTATTCTACCTACATTTTTCTCTAACACACACACACACACACACACACACACATATATATATATAAAAGCATAAAAAAAAAAAATTCTCTCCTTTTTTTTCATTCTTTCTTTATTCATATAATAAGAATATCTTCTAAACCAAAATTAGTTACTAGTCGTACCATATATGATTTTAGGGCTGAAAGTTGGGCGGGTTCAACCCAACCAACCCTGTGACCCACCCGACATTGGGTTGGGCTTGGGCAAGATGTATCGGGTTTGGTCTTGGGGTTGGGCCATACAAACACCAACCCGATAAAACTTGGAAACGGAATCGTTGGGATTGACTGTCAAATGCATGGAAATGACCGTGAAGTGAGGGGATTAACCGTGAAGTGCATCGAAATGACTGAATCTAAACGGAATCGTCGGAATTGACCATAAAATGCATCGAAATGACCATGAAGTTAAGCAAATTGAACACAAAATGCGTGGAAATGACCGTGAAGTGAAGCGAATTGAACGTGAAATGCGTGGAAATGACCGTGAAGTGAAGGGAATTGATCGTGAAGTGCATCGAAATGACCATGAATCTAAACGAAATCGCTAGAAATGATCACGAAATGCGTGGAAATGACCGTGAAGTTAAGTGAATTGACCGTGAAATGCATGGAAATGACCGTGAAGTGAAGGGAATTTACTGGAAATTGAGCGGGACAAACTGAAAATTGAGCGGGACAAACTGGAAATTGAGCGGGCCAAACTGGAAATTGAACGGGCCAAACTGAAAATTGAGCGAGACAAACTGGAAATTGAGCGGGCCAAACTGAAAATTGAGCGGGACAAACTGGAAATTAAGCAGGCCAAACTAGGCCAAACTGAAAATTGAGCAAGAAAAACTGAAAATTGAGCGGGCCAAACTGGAAATTGAGCGGGCCAAACTGGAAATTGAGCAGGATAAACTGGAAATTGAGTGGGCCAAATTGGAAATTGAGCAGGCCAAACTAGACTACGTGTCAAAATTCTACATGATAGGTGTTGAGGGTCAAATATTGCATATTAGACCCCATTTATCACCGGATTTATGAACATGCCACCGTTTAAAAAGCCTAATTTAATCGTGTTTGTGATGCAAGGTACATTTGCAAGTGTGGGCTACAAAATGGTGCCAAAAGTGTATATTTGATGCTCTAAAATTACCACACCAAGCGACAATTCACATCAGCCGTCGGTTGATATTGTGGGCCCCATCCATTGTCCATATGGACAATCCGAACCATCCATAAGATTCGTAGAAGCCTGCTCACCAAGTCTTAGGTGAAGATTTTGGAGGGAACAAGGAAAAAGGTATCGGTTTCTTCAAAAAGGAACCGGACGCTGCCTGGCCTCTGTGGCCCATTGCACGATCTTGGCAGTGATCGTTTGAAATATCTGCACCGTTCAAACTGTTGGAATGGATGGTTAGACCCTTCCCACGTTGACAGAATACATGGACGTGATTGTAGGCTGGTCCAAATCTCACCCAAACACAAACCAGTCTCGCGGTTTTGCTGCGAAAGAAGGCGCAAGTTGTTGCTGCACACGTTCTGCATAACTCCTTACGCAGCCACCGCCTGATTCGTGCGGAAAGGGTTGTTCTCAACAACCGACTGGAATTTTCTACAAAAGGGAAAGATCGGCTGAAGAGAGGGGACGGACAGGGAGAGGAAGAGACAGGGAGGAGAGAGAGAATTGTTTTTTTTGACTGTTTTCTTTGCTGCAAGAGATCTAGCCAACATGGTCGGCTAAACCCCTTAGCTAGGGCTAAGGGGTGAAGCTTGTAGCTTGATGGGTCTACTTCTATGGTTGTACTTCATGATAGGCTGGATTGTTGATTGATTGCAGCTAGAACAAAGGGACTACTTCTGGTTTTTAATGATTCTTTTGTGATTAATATTACATTAGATCTGTGATGGCTTGAGTTTTCCTTTTGATTAATTCTGATTATGGGGTTAGGAAGCCCTGTTGTTCACCATCGTCTCCTAGGCATGGTTGGATGACGGAACTCTTCCTGACGCTTATACATCATACAGTTCGGTTGTGGATTGGTTGAACTCTGTTGTTGGCTTTGTCTCATAGGCATGGTTTTGTGATGGAATCCATTCTGATTTATAACCATCTGATCTATTAAAACTGCATTAACCAAAGTCCAATCTTGATATCTTTTACCATAGAATTTCCTGATTTCTACAAGTGGATCCCCTGAATCCCTAGTTCCCTTCTCTGAATTTCTCTAAATTTAGATTAATATTTCACCATTATTCTTCAAATCACAATTGGTTTAGATTTCATCTTAGCCTATTTCCAGATCTGGTTATTTCAAATAACGTACAGGTTTCAATCCCTGTGGATTCGACCTCGGTCTTACCGAGTTTTTACTACATCACAACCCTATACTTGGGGATGAACAAGTTTTTGGCGCCGTTGGGGAGATTGGTTGTTGTTTGGCGTTGTTGGGGATTGACGGCTACATTTTTTTGAAATTAACTGGTTTTAGGATTTAGATTAAGATTAGGATTTTTAGGTTTTATTTTTAGAATTTCCTAATTCAGGTTTCCTTTGATTTTTAGAAATTTTATATTTTAATTAACTTTCTATTTTAGATGATTTTCCTTTTTTAGAAACTAACCCAACTTTCCTATTTTGTAGGATTCTGAGATAGGTTTCTAAATTGGTAATTTCTCTTCTCCTTGCTATTTCTAGACTAGGATTCCTTTTTAGCAAGTTTCTAATTCTAACTCTTTTAGAATTTAATTTTGTTTCCTATTTTTAGAAACTTTCTGTTTAAAGACTTTCTGTTTAGAAACTAACTTTCCTGTTTTGTAGGTTTTCAATTCGGTAAGATCTTTCTAAATTCTACTTTTATTTTTAGAATTTCCAGTTTAAGAACTTTCCTCTTTGTTTTTTTTAGAAACTTTATACCTTCTTAGGATTTTTTTTTTTTTTTTTTTTTTTTTTTTTTTTTTTTTTTTCTAAATTAGAAACTAGTTTACTGCTATTCCTCTTCTTAGGATTTTCTAATTTTAGGTTTCCATTTATTTTAGAAATTCTTTCCTTTTAGAAACTCACATTACTTTCTATTTTAGGATTAAGATTTCTAATTTAGAACTTTCTAACTCTAGGTTAGAACCTTCCTCTTTTGTTTTTTAGAAACTAGGTTAGTTACTTTCCTTTTTAGAGACTCTTTCTAATTTTAGAAACTAACTCATTCTTCCTTTATTTTTTAGAAACTTTCTAACTTCTATTTTTAGGAACTAATCTCTTTTTGGTTTCTTTTTGCAGGTTCTTAATTTAGGGACTCCAAATTTGGTAACTTCCTTCCAACCCTCTCTTTCTTTTTAGATTTTTATTTCCCTTCTTAGGATTAGGTTTAGAGATTTGATTGAGGGCTGTGAGTTTTCATGCCCAAGTGGGCTCGTGACAACACTCGACGTCTCTTAACTGAAGGAGGATTAGTTGAGGGTTAACTGTCCATCGCAGGACTAGACACCGATCGAATTCCCCTGAGTTAATTGAGGATATGGCTGGAAATCAACCTCGTCTACCCCAACCTAGGGTAGAAGATGTTCAGGATGAAAATGAGGTGCATCAAGCACCCCCGCCTCGTACCTTACGAGATTACTTACAACCGGCGGGGGTGAGTACGCCCTCATGCATGGTTTTTCAGGAGAATGCAGGACATATGGATATCAAGCCAGGGGTGATCCAACTCCTTCCTAAATTTCATGGGCTTGAGTCAGAAAATCCATATCTACATCTGAAAGAATTCGATGAGATCATGACTACCCTATACTTTCCTAACGTGTCTGATGACACAGTTAGGTTAAAACTCTTTCCCTTCTTAAAAAAGAGAAAGCCAAGACGTGGTTACATTCATTACGTCCTCAATCTATTGGCAGATGGAATGACATGACAAGGGAGTTCATTAAAAAGTTTTTTCCATATCATAAGACGAACACCCTTAGGAAGTCGATCATGAACTTCGCCCAAAGGGAAGGGAAGATGAAACATTCTTCCTGTTGGGAGCGGTTCAAAGATCTTGTCAGTTCATGCCCACAACATGGTTTTGAAACGTGGCGCATCACGAATTTTTTCTATGATGGACTGACATCTCCCATGCGCCAATTAGTTGAGACTATGTGTGTAATGGGGAGTTTATGAATAAAGGTGTCGATGAGGTGTGGGACTACTTTGATAAACTTGCTGAGAACACACACAAACATGGGACATCTCCCCTAGACCGAGTACCACGCCTAGGCCGGCGACTCATTCCAAAGAAAAAGGTGGAATGTACCTCCTGAAGGAGGATGATGATATTAACGCCAAGGTAGCCAATCTCACTCGAAAACTCGAGGCCATGGAATTGAAGAAGGATAAGGCCAAAGAAATTGTTTGTAGTATTTGTGGTTGCAACATTCACACTACTGAGAATTGCCCCACTATATCTGCCTTTCAAGAGGTATTGAATGAGCAATCCAATGCTGTAAGCAATTACCAAAGACCTTTTAGTGGGCCCACCTCTAACACATACAATCCTGGCTGGAGGAACCATCCAAACTTCAGTTGGAGGAATGGACAAACCGCTACACCTCAAGGTTTTCTAAATCAAAATCCAACTCAAGAGAAACCTCAAGAGGATCCAGTCTCTGAAACATTTTCAAAAGCAAGAGCTTTTCAATCAGGGTATGCTACAGGCCTTTCAAGACCTTACAAAAGCAATACAAGGACTTAAGGCTGAAAACAAGGGGAGCTTCCCAGCTCAACCTTTCCAATCCTAAATCGCAATATGAAATTAGCGACCCAAGCTCTTCAAATCAGATGGAGCAAGCTAAATCCATCACCACTCTTAGGAGTGGAAAAATCATTGACAAAACCATTCCGGTTAGGGCTGAAAAGTCTAAGGACCCGGAAGTGATGGATAAAGAAGATGGATCTAGCCATGCCCCACATAGAGTTAGAACCGGAACCTCAAGGGAAGCCGGTTGCTCCATTTCCCCAACGGTTGGTTGCACCAAAACCTCTTCCTAACTCTCAGGATATTCTAGAGTGTTGTTGAAACAGTGAAGGTCAACATACCTCTACTTGATGCCGTGAAACAAATACCTTCCTATGCCAAATTCTTGAAAGACTTATGTACGACCAAAAGACGGCAGAATATTCAAAAAAGAAAGTTTTCCTGACTGAGAAAGTGAGTGCCATCCTAAAACAAGATGTGCCGCAAAAATTCAAAGACCCCGGTAGCCCAACCATATCATGTGTAATTGGGGACTATCGAATTGATCACGCACTTCTTGACTTAGGAGCAAGCGTTAATCTTATTCCTACTCGGTATACAAACAGTGGGTTTAGGTGAATTAAAACCCACCTTAACTACACTACAACTTGCTGATCGCTCTGTTCGTGTCCCAAGAGGAATAATTGAGGATGTGTTGGTCCAGGTTGATCGATTTTTTACTACCCAGTAGATTTCATCATCCTAGATACCGAACCCATCAACAATACAAGCACTCAGATTCCCGTCATTCTTGGTCGCCCATTCCTTGCCACTTCAAACGCAATATCAATTGCAGGAGGAGGAATGGTGTCATGAGTATGTCTTTCAGGAATATGACATTAGAAATGAATATCTTTTTCAACACTGGCAGACGGGTAGAGGAAGATGACGATATCCACGATATTAACATGATCGATACTTTCGTGGAAGATAGGACACCCCTTACCTTATCCTCTGATCCTTTAGAGGCGTGCCTGGCCCACTCCCATGAGTTTGATGATGACATAATTAGGGAGACGTGTGCCATGCTTGATGCAGTACCGGTACTTGAAGTAACCGGGGAGGAGGCCTCAATTTGAAAAGTTACCCCACACTGATGAAGAGTGCCTCTACCGTCTAACCTCAAGCCACCGAAGCTTGACCTAAAACCCTTTGCCCTCTGATTTAAAATATGCATACTTAGGTCAGATGAGGCATACCCGGTGGTGATTTCTGCCCACCTGAGAAAAGAACAAGAGAGTAGCTTATATCTACTCTCCTGGAGCATAAGGGAGCCCTTGGATGGACAATCGCGGACCTCAAGGGAATCGACCCCTCGATTTGTACTCACCGCATATATCTTGAGGATAATGCGAAGACAGCTCGGCAACCACAACGTAGACTAAATCCAAACATGAAGGAAGTGGTTAAGGTCGAGGTTCTTAAACTATTGGATGTGGGTATCATATACCTTATATCCGATAGTCAATGGGTGAGTCCAACTCAGGTGGTTCCTAAGAAGTCCGGGATCACCATCGTAGCCAATGCCAATAATGAACTCGTGCCGACTAGAGTCACTACTGGTTGGAGGAGGCATTGACTACAGGAAATTAAATACCGTCACGAGGAAAGACCACTTTCCTTTGCCCTTCATTGATCAGATCTTGGAAAGGTTAGCTGGTCATTCCTATTACTGTTCCTTGACGGGTATTCGGGCTATAATCAGATAGAGATCGCCCCTGAAGACCAAGAAAAGACTACGTTTACATGTCCTTACTACACCTTTGCTTACAGAAGGATGCCGTTTGGACTATGTAATGCTCCTGCCACCCTTTCAGCGATGGTATGATGAGCATATTTTCTGACATGGTAGGGCAATATTTAGA
>JAJHSJ010001219.1:0-56890 GCA_021015155.1 Magnolia officinalis | reverse complement strand
AAAAAGGTGAAAGTGATGTGTACTTTGACCCTTGATGGATTGATGGATTGATGGATTGATGTGACACATCGTAGAGATTCTCTTCGGTTTTGCAACACGGGCGTTTTCCTCACACCGAACGCTGGCCTACATCTTCTAGCCTGGGTATCGGGTCGGTGCATGAGTCGCGGCGTTGGAATCGCGGCGACGGCGCGGTCGCCAAGGTATAGGTTTCGGGTCGAACCGACTTTGGCATGCAAGTCTTGTCTTAGGATCGTGCGTAACGTTGGCTTTAGGTCGATGATTGCTGGAATTCGACTAGAAGGATCGCGGAAGCCTTTGGAACAGTACGGATTAGGATACAGGTCTTACACCAAGGCACCTCATTGACCTGTTCTTTCCTCTTTGACACTCTTGGCCTCTTGTGTCTTTGGCCTTTAGTTCTATAGGCTCAATCGATTACATGACACACAGACTCACGTGATTGACAAACAAGATGCACTAATCAATGCACTAACAAAATTGAACTCGACATTGACCCCTGTTATGGGGCATCCACCAGTGCTTGTCCTGGCTTCCAGTCAGAGAGTTTTTGTTGCTGCGAAAGGAAATGATTAGAAATCCTAGTTGCGAGATGTTTGAAGTTGACTTGAAATTTTGACTATGGTAATGTTTTAAAAATTGACTCCCATTTGTGGGAGGATATTAAAAAGAAATTCCCCATGGTCGAGGGTTGTGCTAACTGGCATCAGAAGCCCTGTGCAGAATCTGATAGTTGTGTTTGAACTGAACTGGATGTTGGATGGAAAACTAAAGTTGGTGATTGTTTTTTCTGAGCTAGGCCAACCTGGTTTTTGGCTGAGGTGGCTTGGACTTGTAGGAGACGGAGGAGCATCTCCTTTGTTTCTTGCATTACTATTATGCTTCGTGCTAGGTCTTAGATGCATGGTGTTGAGGTTGATTCTACTTGTTGTTGTTAGGGATGATAAAATTCTGGCAATTTGAGGGCGACAAAGGGATGAGTTTACTCATGATCTTCCATGGTGGCACGGGATTAGGTATGGATAAGGCTGCGAAAGCAGGTTTTGGTTTAACGATGTCTGGCTCAAATGGGCATAATGGTTTTAGTTTTTTTTTTCATCCCTTTTGGGGTTTTTCAGGATTTGAAATGAATGTTAAACATGTATGTAAATGCGCGAGAATTGTTGATCCTCAAGGATTCGTGAGATGCTATTTTTCAAGTCGACCATGATTAGTAGGACTAGCACTTCCCCATTAGAGTCCTCATTTTGTGGACGCTAGATCGCATGCAGATCACACTCACGTATGTCTTTTTGGGGGCTTTTATTGGTATAAGAGGGGTGTTATATTTGACTAGAGTCCCCACTAGCCAATTTAATTAGATTCCACAGTCGGCTAGACCTTGTATAAGCGTTAAGAGAGAGAATTCAAGAATTCAAGAATTTAAGTTGATTGGGAATTGGTCGATGGGTTGGATGGTTGTGTTGCAAGGATCAGGTTAAGTGGCTCATATTAGGGTCTTGATGACACAAGTAGCTAAAGGCTTGCTGAATGGGGCAGACTTGGGTTGGACCCCTTTCTTGCGTACTTCTTACTTTCCTTGGTAGAGGGATGAAGATGAGAAGCTTAAGGAGGTTTGAGGGACTTAGGGGAGTTATGGATGCTTAAGGTGTGTGTTGAAATTTAAAGGGGAGGAGACTGTTATAGCCTCAAACCCAGTTTCATGTAATTCTTGGCAGTTCCAGGGTTTAAAAGGAGTTGGATGGCCTGGTTTGAGATTGCCACACGGTAAGATTCCATGTTGGATTGGGTGGCATGGATATAACTTTGGTTCAAGGGAGGGGCACTAAGGTCTTTACATTTTCCCACATGATTACCTCTCGGAAAGAGAGACTAGGCTACATGCATTGCACCTCTCCCTGCCAAGGTAGGGGAGTTGCCACGTGGCAAGCGACACCCAGGGTGCTGGAGCTCCCTGTTTTGGCAAATGAGCACCCAAACATGTATATTGCATCTGGTTTCCTAGGTGTTAGGTTGTTGGGACTCCAAAAAATTAATAGACTTGGTTATGAGTTGGTTTGACCTGATAAGGTGAGTTAACTGGGTAAGTTGACCAAGTGAGTGACTCGACTGGTCGATTGAGTTAATTAGGTTTGACTAGGTCGAGTTAGTTTAGTTGGTTTTGAGTGAATTCGACTTGGTGAGTTAGGTTGAGTTGATTGAGTCTTGACTGGGTTTTGACTGAGTCAAGTTTAGTTGGATTTTGACTAGTTTTACTAGGTTCTAGGTTAGGATTTAGAGTTATGTTTGTGTTAAGATTTAGGTTAGGGTTGGTGGAGTCCGCTCGATCTAACTTAATTAGCTTGTCAGATTGATTAGGTGTTTACAAAGAAACACTATGTATGAAACTACTTAAGACACAAACTCTCACAATAAAGTGAGCCATACACATGAGGATAGACCATCAATATTCCTAACATTTCATGGGCATATCAGACAAATCATTCTAATCGGATGATCCATCCATCTTTCATTTGGACTTGTTATCTACAGCCATCTTCTTCCAAGACACGATTGGGATGATTGCTGTTAACGTCAAAATCTGGTCCGCTCTCCTCCTGATCTCATCCGCTCAGAGCAATCACCAAGCCCTAAATCTACTCACCAACAGTGAACAAAGGAGACCCTGGCTAGGCCGGGGGACCCTCCGATGCCTAAGTCAGGACACAGGAATCTGGGTCTAATTGAAGAGTTGAGAGGAGAGTATTCGATATTGTGTACCTGTAGACATGGGGTGATGGGCTATTTATACCCAACGGCTGAATGGTCCGAGTCCGACAATCTCGGCACGATCAGGGGGATTCCCGGATCGTGGAGATATGGCACCGATCTGTAGATTGTGCGGCGTGTCAAGCGCGTAATATGCATAATCGGATGATGAAGTTTTCAGCCACATATAATCATGGCAGTTTCCTCATTTAGTGCATGAAGCCCTAATGTCTACTCGGCCGGGTCAACCAAAAACATTTACGTAATTATCCTTGGTCACATTTCATTAGACTCGGACGATACATAGGTCCAAACTGGTATCTCGAACGTGACCCCGAGGCGAAGGCTTTGTTATAGATGGAATTAGGTTTTGTGTCCGATCGGATAGCAGATTCTATCCTGACCTATAGTCCCAAGGTGAAGGTCTTTTGAATGTTGCGCCTCTACGGAACGCTCAAGTCAGATCGGACAAATGAGACCTCGGACGTTGAGAATGCTAGTCGGCTCAGTTTGGTGCTCCGTGCTCGGATCTTAAGCGGGCTCGGATCTTCCCATAACAGAAGTCTCCTACTCTTCAAGTTTATTTGTGAGCTCGGAGAGTAATCATGCCAGAAGTTTTTCGCCCATACCGCAGTAATGATATCTTCAAAATCGAAGCGTCACATCTTGGGATTTCGCGCATGCTGACTATCCTCGAACGGACTCGTGGTGACGGTTATGATCTCGAATAACTGTTCGCCTATGAGAGACTGCCACCTAAGCCCGATGAGAGGTGTATAAGACGTCTTCACTTGCTTAGGTGCCGCTTCGGCCGCAGCATGCACGACAAACAAGGCAGAAGGCGTTGCGCCCGGCAGAGTTCGGGCCAATGGAGCCCCGCCACGTATATTCTTGAATCGGCTCGCACCAGCTCGGCTGTAAACATTAATGTTTACCAATTAATGCTAAGATTCTCTGGAGCTTATATAAACCTCACTCGAAGACTATCGCTCATTTTTGTCTCCTGTGCTCAACTTGCTACCGGAGAGGGCGATTTCCGGCGAAGGCGATTCCGACTGATCTTCACTTCCTGGTGGGAGCAATTTCCGGCAAGTGCTCAGTGAGTCCCGCCTTCAACATTCTTCCTTCTCTTTGAAAGATATCCTCTGACATGGAGACGGTCCGTGATCTCAACGGAGACTCTGAGTCAGAGAGTTCCGACAGTAAGAGGGGGGCCTCCGAAGGCCCACTCGATGTTGTCCCGCTATATCCTCCTCCTCAAAGACGAAAGGAGGCAGGGGCTCGGACCCACCGAGCCCGTAAGAAGATGGTTGTATGACTCCTTAAGGCCGCGGTTGCCGTGACCAGAGAGATGCCACCGATTGGTCGGGCCTCTAAGGTAGTGTCAGGGGGCTCTGTGATAACAAAGTCCCAAATAAAGTGGATCCGTTCGGAGTTTGAAATTCCAGACTCCGTCCGGATCAGAGCCCCGGAGCCCACTGATGCTGCCGGCGCCCCCACAGATGGGGAGATTGCCATCTTCCTATGCGCCCTGCAATGCGGGCTCTGCCTCCCCATGCACCCCTTCATCCGAGTTTCGGCTACTTACCTAGGGCTGGCACCTGGGCAGTTCGCCCCTAACGCCTGGAGGGTGTTAATTTCTGCCTTTATCATCTGGCGCCAAGTTGGGAACCCAGAACTGACCCCCGCGGAGCTGATTAGTCTATACCAGGCTAAGCATGAACAGCAACGAGTCATGGTACTATTTTGTGACCAGAGGTAGTAAGGGGTCAGGGCTGGTCTTGGATCTTCCGACTTCAAATAAAGACTGAAAGAACAAGTGGTTCTAGGCAGCGGGGGGGTTGACTGGGAGGCGCCGGCTGAGGAGACGAGGGCTCTGACATATCGAGTCCCCACCAAATTCACAACTCCAGGTCGAATTATGCATCCTTTACTTTATTACATAGCCTTCTTACTTCGGTGTGGACTTACGGCTTTCCTTTCTTTTTCTGTAGTCTTTGTGAGGAGTCTGTCTTTCCTCTCCTCGGATCAAAAGAATCAGATAGCCAAAGCCAGGGCAAGGTTGGGGGAACTTCGCTTCTGGTCGGGTCTGATTACAGTCTCCAATCTTCACTGGTCCGGTTTCTGTAAGTCACAACCCCTTCCTGCATCTTTCAGTAAGTTACGGTTTATTCATCTCTTGATGGATCTAATGTCACTTGTCCAGTTGCTGATTTATTGTTTCTTATGCAGGCATGGCCGAGGCGTCTGGTTCTCGGAAGAGAAAGGTAGCGGCACCATCAGCGGGGGATATGTTGAGGACCGATCCGAAGGTGAAGATCATTCGGAAGAAGTCGGTCGTGCATGCCAAGGGGGGCGCGTCTAGATCTGCCTAGACCGTAGTTGCTCGGGATAAAGCACCGGTCTCCACTGTTGTGCCTTTGATTGTTTCTCCGCTGCGGTTGCCGGCTCAGCCCCAGGGCTTGCCGATCCGACCCCGGCAAATTACGCTCTGATCTCAACGACCGGGGCAGCTGCTCCTGCTTCAACGACTGGGACAGCTGCTCTTGCTTCAACGACTGGGGCAGCTGCTCTTACCACTCCCACTATCGCTCCGATGGAGGTTCAATCCGCCATTGCACTGGTAGCTATCCCATCATCGTCCGAACGTGAAGAAGTCGTTCGGATGGCTGATGTCATGATTGATCCTCCTGTTGAAGAGATGGAAGTTGAACGCAATGTGGAGGACGAGAACCAGCCTTCTGCTGGCAGTCGGATCAAAGCTGAAGAGGCAGCGGGCTCTGCTCAAGTAGGGACGAGCGGAGGAAGGTTTGAACCGGGCTACCACTTATCCTGCTTGGTACCCTGGGCAGCTAAGCATGCCCTGGAGGAGAACGTTGCCCAAACTCTTGGGAAGTCGGATACTTCCTTTCTGAATGATCTAGCCTTCGTGTTCTACACAGTAACTTTCTCCACTTTTCTTATTAACTCATGACTTGTTGCCTCCGAGTGCTTAATAGTTTTATTCTTTGTTCAGTCTGTCACGAAGCTACTTTCAGTTCGCGAGAATATACGGGAGCTTCAAGGGAGAGATGCCGAGGTAGAAAACCTCCGGGCTGAGGCAGGCGCCATGCGGGAGGAGATTACTTCTCTCCGAGTCGACCAAAACAAGTTGCGGCAACAACTCGGAGACGGAAGGAGCAAGGAGCTACACTTGCAGGGACTAGTGGATCTGCTTGAAGCAGAGGGGGCCCGACTTCAGGGGGTCGTGAAGGACCTTGAGGCTAGGGGTGATGCGATAAAGACCGAACTAACCAGTGTCAGGGCCCTTACTGATTCCCTCGCCGAGGAAAATACTCGACTGGGTGAATCCTTGGAGCGGGCTAAGGTCAAGGCCGTCGAAGAGAAGATCCGTGCTATTGCTCGGGCAGTAGAAGCTCAGCGGGCTGAAGATGAGGCTTCCTTGGGTGCCGCAATATCTGCGGCAGTGGAAGCGTATAAAACATCGAAGGAGTAGGATGCTGAAGCCGCGAAGTTCTATGACCACGGTTACTACGAGTGTCTCGCCGCGGTCCAAAATTTGTACCCTGATCTTGATCTTGACTCTCTGCTCCCCGAGGACATTGGGGAAGAAACCCCTGAATCAGCCCGCCCGGAACAAGCCCCCAGCGCCCAAGTACCCCCAACTTTGTGAAGGATTCTCCGCTTCTTCTTTTTTTGGCCGACTATGGTCGGTCTGTAACCATTTTGTTAACTCTGGATTCTATTAACCGACCCTCTGGGAGGGCACTTTAATGTTGATTGAGACCATATTTTGTTCGTAATTGATCTTCAATCTGGTTGTTGGTTTTAATTAAATTGCTTAGATAGCCGAGTCAGTTTTCTATGTCCGAGTAGGGGAGCAATCTTTGCGGTTGACCCGGCTTCCTTGTCGGAGGGCCAACATCATCCTTTTCCCCTTCGATCCCATGACCATTGAGGGGTCGGGTCACCGCTTGGCTTTTTCCCATGGTTGAGGGAACGCCTTTATAGGAATTGATCCGACTCCACTGCTGGGGAGTCGGATCTCCTCTTGGCTTTTCTCCTCAGTTAAGGGGAGATGCCTTTATAGTAATTGGTTCGACTCCACTGCCGGGAAGCCGGATCTCCTCTTGGCTTTTCCCTCCAATTAAGGGGAGATGCCTTTGTAGTAATTGATCCGACTCCACTGCTGGGGAGCCGGATCTCCTCTTGGATTTTCTCCCTGGTTAAGGTGAGATGCCTTTGTAGTAATTGGTTCGTTTATGTAAAAGTGGAGAATTTTATTGAGAGCCTTAAAGGCTAGTCGCTTGAAGGCGTACATTTATTCATGGCTCTAAAGGCTCGCCACTCGGAGGTCTCTTCATTAGGGATAATACACCTTTAATGTTCGGCGTTCCACGGGTGGGGGAGTTGACGACCTTCGAGATCTTCCAGATGATAAGACCCTGGTTTCCTTGAACGGACCACCCGATAGTGTCCTTCCCAGTTAGGTCCGAAAGGTCCAACACCTGGCTCAGCGATGTTCTGAAAGACCCGACGAAGAACTAGGTCGCTTGGCCTAAACCGTCTGGTCTTAACTTTGGAATTGTATAATCGGGCCACCTGTTGTTGTCGAGCGGCGGCTCGGAGTCTGGAGACGTCTCTGACTTCTTCGAGCAGGTCCAGGTTGGCCGCGATCTGCTCAGCGTTTCGATTCTCTTCAAAATTTCGGACCCGAGCAGTAAGAAGTCCAATCTCCACTGGCACCATTGCTTCTAAGTTGTAGGAGTGTGATAAAGGGGTTTCCCCTGTCGAGGACTGGGCAGTAGTCCTATAAGCCCAAAGGACGAACTGGTGCTACTCGGTCCAATTGCCCTTTGCCTTTTCCAGTTTCATTTTGAATGATGTTTGATGACTTTGTTGACTGCTTCCACTAGCCCATTTGACTGTGGATGTCGAGGCGACGAATACGCATTAATGATGCCGAGCCCTCGGCACATGCCTCAAAACTTGTCATTATCGAACTGTCATCCATTGTCAGATACGATTGTTCGTGAGATCCCGAACCGGCAGATGATATTTTTCCACACGAAGTCGATCACCTTCTGCTCGGTGATCTTCGCCACAGGTTCGGCCTCGGAACACTTAGTAAAATATTCGACAGCAACAATAGCGAACTTGACTTGTCCCTTTCCTGTGGGCAAGGGACCGATAATGTCGATCCCCCATTGGGTGAATGGCCATGGTCCGCACATGGGAGTCATCTCTTCCGCTGGTTGTCTCGACATGGCTGCGTAGCGTTGACACTTGTCGCACTTTTGAACATAATCCTTCGAGTCTTGTTTGAGGGTTGGCCAAAAATACCATTGACGGAGTATCTTTAGGGCCAGGGCTCGGCTACCAGAATGGTTTCCACAGATCCCCTCGTGAACTTCTCGGATCACATAATCGGCTTCGTCTGATCGGAGACATCTAAGATAGCTGAGAATGCCCCTTCTTATATAAAACTTCATCCAGTATGACATATCGGCCTGCCCGGACCCTTAATCTCCTCGCCTCCAGCTTATCTGAGGGCACTTCACCGGATGAAAGGTAATTGAAAATTGGGTCCATCTAGCTCGAATAGCTTTCACAGGATTGACCTTCTCCGACTGGCCGATGCACGGATATTCGATGAATTCGACGAGGACGAACCGCGGGATTTTTCCTTCAGAGGCTGAGGCGAGTCTTGTAAGGGCGTCGGCCCATGAGTTTTCTGCTCTAGGAATCTGTCGGATCGTGCAACTCCAAAATTTCTCAATCAATTTCCTTGCTTCGTCGAGGTAGGCAATCATTCTAGTTTCTTTGGCCTCGTACTCCGAAGAGATGTGGTTCACCACCAGTTGTGAATCGCTTCGGACTTGAAGGGTTTAGACTCCGAGACTTGCTGCTAACCTTAACCCGGCTAACAATGCCTCATATTCCGCTTCATTGTTTGACGCTTTGAACCCGAGCCTGATTGCGTATTGGATTGTCGTGGAATCGGGTGCAACCATGATGATTCCGGCTCTCGCTCCCTTGACGTTGGATGACCCATCGACGTAGAGAACCCATCCCGGATCCATCTCGGCCTCTCGACTGTTCAGAGGGACGGGCAGAGTCATTTCGACCTCCGTGCTCATCTCCTCCTCGCTTGGGGTTGTAAACTCAGCGATGAAGTCAGCCACGGCCTGACCCTTAATTGTCGTCCTTGGACGGAATTGGATGTCAAACTTTTCGAGCTCAATTGACCACTTGGTCATCCTACCTGACACTTCGGGCCTTTGGAGGACTTGTCTCAGGGGAGAGTCGGTCAGTACGATGATGGAATGGGCCTGGAAATATGGCCGCAATCTCCGAGCCGAGACAACAAGGCAAAGAGCCAACTTTTCTAGGGATGGGTATCTTGTCTCGGAAGGTACCATGGCCTTGATCACATAATATACGGGGTATTGTCTGCCCCCAACTTCTCTGATCAGGGCCGAGCTAACGGCTGAGGTCGAGACCGCGAGGTAGAGGAATAGGGGCTCTCCTTTTTCGGGTTTAGATAACAGAGGGGGTGAACCTAAGTATTGTTTCAATTACTGGAAGGCCTGCTCGCACTCTGGCGTCCATTCTGTCTTCTTATGACTCTTTAACTATTGAAAGAAGGGGAGGCATTTATCAGTTGCTCTGAAAATGAAGCGTCCGAGCACAGCAACCCTTCCCGTGAGGCATTGTATTTCCTTTATAGTCTGAGGTGAGTTCATGTCGAGGAGAGCCTTAATCTTGTCAGGGTTGGCCTCGATTCCTCGCTGACTAACTTAGAACCCGAGGAACTTTCAGGATTCGACTCCGAACACACATTTAGCAGGGTTCAATTTCATCCGGTATTCTCGGAGGACACTGAACGTATCTCCGAGGTCTGCAAGGTGATCGGATGCTTTGATACTTTTCACTAACATGTCGTCAACGTAAACCTCCATAGTGCGTCCGATCTGCTTAGCGAACATCTGATTTACCAGTCTCTGATATGTTGCCCCAGCATTCTTCAGACCAAAAGGCATGACCCGGTAACAGTAGAGCCCCTTGTCCGTGACAAAGGTGGTCTTCTGCCTATCTGGGGGATGCATGGCGATCTGGTTATACCCGAAATAGGCATCCAGGAACGAGAGCAACTCATATCCAGCAGTGTTGTCCACTAGTTGATCGATCTGGGGTAATGGGAAGCTATCCTTGGGACATGCCTTGTTCAGATCTGAATAATCTACACAGACTCGTCATTTTTCGTTGGATTTTTTCACAAGCACAACATTTGCTATCCAGTCGGGGTAATATACTTCTTCTACGAAACCCGTATTGAGCAGGACAGAGACCTCCTTGGCAATAGCTTCATATCGTTCAACGTCGAATGACCTTCTCTTTTGCTTTACTGGCTTGTAGTCTAGATCCACATTTAGTCTGTGGACCATAACATCAGGAGAGATTCCTGGCATATCAGCGTGTGACCATACGAAGACATCTCAGTGCTGCTTTAAGAAGGCCAACATCGCAGATCGATGCTCGGGATTTAATGATGATCCGAGCTGAACAGTTTTGCTCGGGTCATCTTCGTCGAGAGGCACCTTCTCTAGTTCTTTCACCGGTGAGTTCTCCACAGGTCCTCGGGGGTCCAAAGCGTTGATAGTGAGAGTTTGCTTGGCTGCTCTTTTTTTTACCGCTATGGCGTACACCCTTCGAGCTTCTCGTTGATCTCCTCGGAGGTAACCGATTCCGCCTTCGGCCGGGAACTTCATCATCAGGTGATAGGTTGAGATGACCACTCTCATTGCATTGAGGGAGGGTCGGCCCAGGATGACGTTGTGTACCGATGGCACATTGACAACCAGAAATCCAGCAAGACGGTGGCTTGATGTTGTCCTTCCCCCGCTGTAACCGGGAGGGAAATGGCTCCTTCAGAGATTACTCTTTCTCCAGCAAAGCCATGTAAGGGAGTCTTCACGGGTCGGAGTCGCGACCGTGGAATTCCCATCCTTTCGAAGGCCTCAGAGTATATTGCATCGGCCGAACTTCCTGTATCGACCAAAATGCAATACACCTTATAGTTCGCTATGGTCATGGTGACCACTAGTGCGTCGTCATGCGGATGCTGGATTCCGCGTGCATCTTCCGTGAAGGTTAGCTGCATGGACTGACTTGGAGCTCCTTGCTGGGCCGCTCTGTGAGATGAACGTAATATTCCGGGTCGGACATCTGAGAATGAGTCTTCCGAGCCTTGTTAGAATCCCCTCCCCCGGCCGAGCCTCTGAAAATTATGCAAATTTCAGTGGGCCCTTCCGCGGGATTATTCGGTTGTTCTTATAGTCGTTCTACCCTCTTAGCGGACCTCTCCTTTTTGGTGTAACGTCGTAAATGTCCCTTGCGGATGAGGGACTCAATTTCGTCCTTGAGGTCTACGGAATCGCCCGTATTGTGGTCGTGATCTCGGTGGAAACGGCAGAACTTATGCTTGTCTCGGTGCTCCGAATCAGCCCTCATATAGACTGGCCAATTAAGCCGCTTGTCTTCTCGAATGTCCAATAGGATCTGCTCGGCGGATGTATTGAGAGGAGTATAGGAACGAAATTTTCCCTCCGACTTCCGACTCGGTCGACGATCGCAGGGAGCGCGGTCGTCCGCTCCTTTGGACGGTTAGGATTCTTCGTTCCTAGGCCTCTTCCCTTTATTGGCCGGGTCGATTACTTGTACCCCTTTACGAGCATTAGTGAACTCCTCGGCATTGGTGTATTTCTGAGCTTTTGCCGCGATGTCCGCAAATATTTTCAGCGGGTTCTTTCCGATGGAGAAAGTAAACCGCCATTCCTTTAGACCGCTGAGTATTGCGGCAAGTGCCATTTTATCATCGTAGTCTTCGACTTGTAGTGCTTCCTCGTTGAAACGGGCAACGTAATCTTTCAGTAATTCTTTCAACCCTTGCTTAATAGTAAGCAGGTGAGTATTAGGTTTTCAGCTTCTCTTACCGCTTATGAATTGGGTAAGGAATAGCAGACTTAATTCTGCAAAGAAGTCGACGGAGTTAGGCTTGAGCTGTCGGTACCAACTCCGAGCGGATCCCACAAGGGTTATTGAAAACCCTCTGCACATCATTGCATCCGTTGCCGTCTGGATTTGCATCTAGGATCGATAGGCTTCCAGATGCTCGGACGGGTCTCCGGTTCCCGAGTACTGAATGACGGGAGGAATCCGAAACCTCTGCGGCATCACCTCCTCCATGATGGCGGAAGTGAAGGGAGGCTCAGTCTCTTCCATCATGGCTTGGACTGTAGCGGGAACCGTTGACAACTGCTGCTGCTTTTCCAAAGTTCGTAGTTTGTCGTTAAATTCTGCGAACCGAGCTTCCCAGGGATCTTTATTCTCTGCGACTATCTCTAGGGCATCTCCCATTTCAGGAGTCCTTCTCTCCCTCCTCCACTCCAATCGATGACGGAGATCCATAGGCGCTAGAGCCGAGGTGATCGAATGGTTCGTGGGCGCCCGAGTGGAGGTGTTCTGTGACGAGACTCTAACTTGCACAGGAGGATTCTGACCCGAGAGCAGCACCCGAGATTGTTGGGGCGTCTCGTGCCTCACACTCCCTGGTGCAGAGTGAGTTTCTACGTACAGACCTATCGGCTCGGGATTAGGGTTCCCCTGAATTGGGTGCAGTTGTGGATCCCTTTGCTGCTTCATTCTATTCACTTCATCGCGCAGGGCCTGAATCTCACTCTGCATGGCTCGATACTTGCTCGCTCGATTGCGAGAGCGCTGTGAAGGCCCCGGCGCGGATTCAGCATGAAGGGGTGAAGAAGATCGTGTTTGCTCATTTGGCTCTGGTTCCGCAGCCACTGCTTTCTTCTTCCTCGTCATTGGATTTGAGAAACGGGAATTTGGCTTTTCGTATCGCTTCCCATAGACGGCGCCAAAAAATGTTGACATCAAAATCCAGTCCGCTCTCCTCCTGATCTCATCCACTCAGAGCAATCACCAAGCCCTGAATCTGCGCACCAACAGTGAACAAAGGAGACCCTGGCTAGGCCGGGGGACCCTCCGATGCCTAAGTCAGGACATAGGAATCTGGGTCTAATTGAAGAGTTGAGATGAGAGTATTCGATATTGCGTACCTGTAGACATGGGGTGATGGGCTATTTATACCCAACGGCTGAATGGTCCGGGTCTGACAATCTCGGCGCGATCAGGGGGATTCCCGGATCATGGAGATATGGCACGCGATCCGTAGATTGTGCGGTGTGCCAAGCGAGTAATATGCATAATCGGACGAAGTTTTCAGCCACGTATAATCATGGCAGTTTCCTCATTTAGTGCATGAAGCCCTAATGTCTACTCGGTCCGGCTCAACCAAAAACATTTACGTAATTATCCTTGGTTCACATTTCATTGGACTTGGACGATACATAGGTCCGAACTGGTATCTCGAACGTGACCCTGAGGCGAAGGCTTTGCTATAGATGGAATTAGGTTTTGTGTCCGATCGGATAGCAGATTCTACCCCGACCTATAGTGCCGAGGTGAAGGTCTTTTGAATGTTGCGCCTCTATGGAATGCTCAAGTCGGATCGGACAAATGAGGCCTCGGACGTTGAGAATACTAGTCGGCTCAGTTTGGCGCTCCGTGCTCAGATCTTAAGCAGGCTCGGATCTTCCCATAACAATTACTATTGCCTAAATGAAAGGAATTCTTAAGTAATCCATGATAGGCACCAACAAATAGATGGATTAATTCGTTGGTTGGTCCATATAAATACCATCGATCGAATGGTTCATGTTTCGTAGACCTTTGTGATATTGTTTGGATGGTAGCCCATGAAATGCGGGCTGAATCTAAAGAACAGTCTACATCATAGATTAAACTGTTTTTAAGTGTTTCAGTGTAACTAACAGCACTATATCTTATACTCAGAGAACACTGGAGCATCTCTCTTCTTGCAATATCTTAATTGGAAGAGATCTCTTAAATGTTCAAAACATGGTGTAAATTCTCTCTATTAATAGCACATCACCAAGACACCTAAAGAAGAATGTCTCTTTCCTTTGCAGAAAATCTCTTTCATAGTCACAGCTTTCAGAACCATTTTAGAGAATGAAAGATCACATAACCTTGACTTTTCTTGGTTGAATGTGAACCATTGCCTTAATTCTCTTCTTAACCTCTTTGTAGTACGCAAATCGATCTGTTATGACCGTCCAGTGTCCATCGACAGTTGCATCCAACTACCCAATGGTCTGGATTAGAAGCATTAGCCCCACCCTTCTAAATTGAGATTCCTAAGTATACTATACAAATGCTGGAAAACACTTCACGTGCCTACGGAACCCAGGACAAAGGGCACTACACCACGCCACAGAACATGCCCGGGCAACACTCGAGCTCCTAATTTTGGAATAAAGCAAACTTTATTTCTGTGTTATCTATGTGGGACCCTGACAAACGGTCCTCCCTCACATGTAGCTAGGTGGGCAAAATCCAGAAAAAAGAGACGCCGTCAAGCTAGAATAGCAAATCGTTGACGTAAGCTACTCGGGTCTGTCGCGATGGACATACATTAGTTCATTGCTTATGTTCGCTTCACGTCGTTGGCGTACATGTAACTCGAGTAAATCTGATTAATTTGTTGTCCTTGTCGTCTGGTTAGTGGACATCTAAATGGACGGTTAAGATGAAAAGATTCAATAATCCGTATTCAATAACTGAGTTCCAATTAATAAAAGATTAGGATCATTCAAGCAATCAGATCTTGGTTTTGTGGCCTATCTACTGTAGGTCCTACGATTTGGACGGTTTAATTTGAGTTGAAGGTATGTCAAGAAGGTATCAAAGATTGGAAGATCCTACCCATTAATATTTGGTTATTTAAATTGACTGTTAACCATTTGTTTCCAGACCAAATATTGAACGGATAGGATTGTTCTATGGTGAAGTTTTTGGGGAATTTGATCCATCTACAGTAAAGGCAAAAGATCAAAGGACTGGATCGCTAAACCACGGGCCCACTTTCAAAAACTCCAATATCCTCTCGTGAGGATCATATATCCAATTTGCATCTTTCAAAAGAAGATGTAACTAATGATGTAATTAGTCCATATTTAAAGGGGTAGATTAATGATGCCCCACTAACCAGATGGACGGTTTAGATTCACTTCTACAAAAGCCAGTCACAATGAATAAAACGCGGTGGACCTTACTTTAAAACCGATGGATGAAACGGTAAAAGCCTTGCGCGCCGAAAGGCTACGAACCGACGCGAGTAAAAGAAAGCTGCAGCTTTATGCTCCGTAGTATAAAAGCACAGGTACTCTAAGTAAAGGCATGAGAAACCTTTGTAGCTTTGGCTGATAGTAATGCTTTATTCGCATTAAATTCGAATTTATGCAAGTTGCATATGGGTGAACTCAATCCAAGCCGTCCAAATAGTGGGCCACTGAAAAATCACACTGAAATGACGTATTAAGTAGGAGATCTCTTGCATAAAATGGACGGTTAATGGTAGCGAAAGATCCAAACTCGAAAAGTAAATCCACATTAATCAAGCATCAGGATTTCTTGATCAATCTGGTTTTGGAGTTATAAGATGTATACACAAGGTACTTTGGCTGTTTTAAGATGAGTTTCCCAAGTGCCACGCGTACAGATTTTGAGGTCATGCGTATGAAACAAATTCTCTGCCAGAGTATCAAATCCTTCCCATCTGAGAAAGAGAGAGAAAGTACTGTTGGAAAGAGTCAGTCTTAACTCTTAACTATAAATAGCGCGAGCAGATTAGGTGAGACCCCGGCCTCACTGAAAACAGTGCGGCCCTTACCGTGGGCCCAGAAAGATGTATTTATTCTGTATCCACGCCGTCCATCCGTTTTTCAAGATTATTTTACGGGATTTCCTAAAAATTAAGCAGATACAATTATCAGGTGGACCACCTAAGAATTTTTGAATGGTACGGTGTTGAATAACCACTGTTTCTAATGATATGGTCCATTGATTATTGGATCTGCTTATTTTTTGGGATAATGCTCTAAAATGATCTGAAAAAACGGATAGACGGCATGGATACAGAATACATTGATCAAGGTGGGCTTCATAGTGTCTTGGGTGAGTCTGGGTCTCACTTAATCCGCTCCCCTAAATAGCCGGCTTAGCACTTTAGATGAGTCCGTACAATGCTCTTTTTTTTTTTTTTGGCTGCCCGAAAACTTATCTCACCGAAGGCAAAGGTGATTTTTAAGTTACCGACGTTAGTTTTTTTTTTTTACGAAAATACTCCTGCTGTTTAAGATAAGCAGCTGGAAAAAATTATGGATATTTCCATCTTTCTAGGTTCGTCATTACTAATAGTTATCTACTTTGGTGCTTAATGTTTTTTTTGCCCTATGAAAAAAAGTGAGTCGTACATTGGGTCTATACGACACAAAATCCCGAATGATCAAACGAGTCAGCTACTACACATGTAAGAATACATGCCAGCTTTGCATACTGAAGCATAATGGACCTCACCAAGTGGATTTTATTGACGAAGATGAGTGTGGTCCATTTAATAATCGTGCTGTGATATTAGAAATTAGTGAAAGGGTTAGACAACCTCAGATAATTTTTTAACACCTAACCTTTGTTAAAGGCTTGTTTAAATCAATATGTTGCTCTTCTCCACGTTAGGCATATTGGTATGTGTGGATATGCGGCAGTTATAGATTGAAATATGCAGCAAGTGCGGGTTATTAAAAGATGCATCGTGGCACATGTTGATCCCTTCGATATATAGTCGCACATGTGGCATATATGCACATGAGTTTTGGCTCACATAGGGCACTTGAAAGTCAAATGTAGCACATGTGGGGTGGTCACACTCAATCCAGATCCTACTGCAATTGGTCATCCCGTGTAGGGTGGAGTGTCTACAAAAATTATACTTTTTATTTTAAGTTGTAAAAACTCCTTTCTCATACAATCCACATTCTTCTCATTTTTCTACTCTTATTAGTTTTCTTGATATATGCTCTATGTCTTGACATGATAGAAATCGAGAAACCATTTGCCTTTTAAATTTTTCTTTAGCTACATCCCAATCATGACCAATGTTGTAAGCCTCATCTCTATGGTCGTAATCACATTGGTTTCATTTTTAGTTTTTTTTATTTTTTTATTAATCTTTGAGACTTAGGCTGACATTAAGTATATCATCTCCGTGATCGCGAACTCAATTGCAGGAACTTTTTAAAGATCAGTAAATCCTTGAAAATTTTAAAATCTCATAAAGTAGAAAATGTGCAATACGCGAGTAGAAAAAGGGTGCCTAACCCCTTCATTTTCCATCACCAAGGCCCATACAATCTTTGGTCATAGACCAAATGCAAGAGTCACTTTAGTCAGAGAGTCTTATGATTCCCCAACTCTCAAAGTGATTCTATGGTTTCTTACCGATCATAGGTTATAAACTTCATTTGGCTAGTGGTGACTCTAAATTATATGCATTATCAAATCTGAGTCAATACCACATCTCATTTAAACAACTGAAGAAAGAAGCAAGTAGGCGCGCGATCTACGTCATTCACGTAAATATAATAAGTTCATTGAAAGACATACTTTGGTTAAAATATGACAATTTCAAACCTTAGGTGGCTTATAAAAGTGGGCCCATTAATTTTATAGTTCAAGCAAAATTCTTGAGGAGAAGAGTTTCAGTGCATAGCAATGGTGGCCCTTGATTTTTTTATTCGCCATCATGGTCAGGATCGAGTCTCTGAACTTGATCGGTGATGAAATTGGGATGTCTAGAATGGGGAAGAAAATGCAAATTGGGGGGAGGGGGGGTCGGTGGTGGAACTAGAAAGTAGAATGGGGAAGAAGGTGCAAATTAGCAGATGGGCTGAGAGAGAGAGAGAGAGAGATTGCTCTTTTTATAAAATGAATTACAGTGGTTAAACAACAAGAGTGGAAAAGAAATCAATTGTATTACGATCGGATTCTTATCTCAGGCCTTCGTTTTCCAATACCCTATGAAAGTGGGGATTTGGATTACAATCTAATTCAAATACACCCAATTCCATCTAGCAAAACACATCCTTACAAGAGATGAAAAATGAAATAAAATAAATATATTTATACTTATTGCTTTGTGAACGCTTTCTCTCTCAACTCTCACATCTCTACATCATTTTCATATTTATAATTATTCTAAATCTATATAACTTAGAGTTGAAAATAGGATGTCAAACTTAGCCTTAAACTTAAAACAAAAACTTATTAAAAGTAAATAATTATTAATTCTAATTCTAATTGTACTAAGACTTGAAAATCAAGTTTACTTTTCTAATAATTTAAAGAGTTTAACTTGAATTACTTAGTATTCCAAGTATGCAGGAGTCACTTTCTCTTTGTTGCAACAGTTGTTGAGATTATTTTATCTCAATTGGAATTGGTTAAATTAATATGATAGAAATGTTCTTCTAGAGTCCATTCACTTGCTCCTTTTTCTTTAGGTTTTTTTAAAAAAAAAAAAAAAAAAAAAAACATCTTTTTCCCTCAAAAACTTGGTTTTTAAAAGTGAAACTCTTTGAAAAATCTTTAATCTCAAATTGCATGGAGAGATAATGTTAGAGGGGTTTATAAGATTTGAGTTCTCTAGTATTTTTACTTGGAGTTTTTAGTGAGAAGTAGGCTACCTTGCGTGTTCGAGTGTAAAACATTGGCATGTACACAACATTGGATAATAAGACTATAGAGGCACTAGTGACAAAGTGAGGTTGAGAGGTTCTAGAGGCGCGATTAGTGCTCCACGTGACCTACCACAGACCATTGTGACCTGGAGCGACTAGGCTAAGCTATTACAATATTGGTCGTGGTGAGTAAGTCCATCGAGAAATCAATTATTATAATGATCGACCGATCGAAATCCACCATTTCACTAATTGGCCAATAAAATCCAGTTGTTGCTATTATTGACTGATAAAAATAAGTCATGGTGACTTTCAACCGACAGAAACAACTGGTTTGACCAATCGGTCAGTTAGTTCGGCCAATCTGAGTTGAATTACCTCTCTTTATTCAAAATGAAAGGTGATAACCGTTTAACTAGTTTTTTAAATAATTGTTCAAAGGTGTCTTTCTACGAATTCACACAACTCTTCATTCTCTATAAAACTCAATGAAAATGGATGATAAATAATTAGCTTTTATTGATCTTTCCAAAGATCACAATCATCTATTTTGATTCTCTATCATTTCTTCTCTAAAAGCACCATTATTGCACTGATTTATGCGCATTATTTTTCAATCAAGTGAGCCCATGTGTCATGTAGTCAGTTGAGCCTTTGAAAGCTAAAGACCAAAGACACTAGTGAAGTTGGACCATCAAGGTGCAAAAGAACAAGTGTATGAGGTGTTTTGGTGACCCTAACCCTTAACCCAAACCAACATAAACCTCTAGATGATCTTAACCCTAATAGGCAAACATTTATTGATCATCCCTTAAACCTTAGGATCCTAAATTGATCACCCTTAGATTGGCTTTAGAGGTCCCAAGTTTCTGTAAAAACTGCACAAATTTAGCAACCTTCGGTCCCACCGAACACCCCTTTGATCCCATCGAAAGTGGTCAAAACAGGATAGCGAGCATGGCCCTGAAATTCATCCTAATTTAATTGCAGCTGGATAGACCTTTGGCTAGACTTGGTGCCACCGAACTGTGAATTCAGTCTAACTAAAAATGAAAATGAAAAAAAAAAAACTGTCATTAAGCCTTCTTAAAAAATAGTGTATTTTGGCTCCAGCGGGACAGTCCTTCGGCTAGATTCGATGCGACTGAAGGTCATGTTTGGTCTGACTAAAGGCACCAAAATTTATCCATCAACATTTGTGGGTTTTCCACAGGCTAATTCGGTATAAATGAAGCCAACTTCGGTCGAACTAAAGACTAGTCGATATAGATCCATTGGAGCATTTTTCCTATAAATCTAGCAACTGGATCTTTGTGAAAATGATGAATTATGGCATATTAAATATCCTTGTGCATATGAAGTGTTGCGTAGCACGCCAACAACGCAGTGAGCCTAGATCCAATCTAAGGCCTCACCCACAAATGATAGACAGGAAGAAATATAAACTAGAAATAGATCAAAGCAATCCAAAACAAACCACAAGACAAGATATACGTGGAAAAACTCCAAACTAGGGTAAAAAACCACATATGCAAAATTCCACTATGAAGAGAAACGAAAATTATAAGGCAATATACTAACCTCTCCCTTGGAAGTACAGAGAAAATCCTCTGCCCACACCTCAGAATAATTTCCTAAAATTCACCTTAACCTATAATAGCCCTAGGGACCCCAATTTATAGTTTTGGCAACTTCCCTTTCCGCATCCCAGTTGCGAAAGGACTTGCGACACGAAATCCGCGAAACTCCTTTCGCATCCCAGTTACGAAAGGACTTGCAACACGAAATCCGCGCAACCTCGACTGGTCGTGGGCAGCCCCAGATGTGGCTCCACTTCTCAACAATCTCCCACTTGGAGACACATCTCCATAAACCTTTGTCTTCTTCATCCGGAGTGCACCACCTCCCCGTCTTCAAGCCTGAAGACCAATCAAAGCTGAACAGAGCTTCAGCTTCTCCCTTGTGACCGCCTTGGTCAGCATATCCGCAAGATTCTCACTTGTATGAATCTTCTCCAGAGCAATCGATCCATCTTCCAGTAACGAACGTATGAAGTGATATCTGATGGCAATATGCTTGGTCCTTGAATGAAAGGTTGAATTCTTAGCCAAGTATATTGCACTCTGACTGTCACCGTACAGCTTGCAATCTGCTTACTTCTTACCCAACTCTTCCATAAAACCTTGCATCCACACCATCTCCTTGCATGCTTCTATAGCCGCAACATATTCTGCTTCTATCGTACTGATAGATACTATCTTTTGTAACTGAGAGACCCAGCTGACTGCAGCACTACCCAGAGTAAAAACATAACCCTTAGTGCTTCTTCTGCTGTCGATATCTCCTGCCAAATCTGAATCCACGTAGCCTTGTAACTTGATTTTCGATCCACCATAACACAGCCCTACGTCCTTAGTACCTACCAAGTACCTAAGGATCCACTTCACAGCTTCCCAATGTTCCTTTCCGGGGTTGTTCATGAACCTGCTAACAACTCCCACTGCTTGAGCAATGTCTGACCTCGTGCTCACCATAGCATACATGAGACTCCCAATAGCTGACGCGTATGGGACTTTAGCCATATAGTCCTGTTCCTCCTGCGTCTTTGCACCTTGCTCCGTAGATAGCTTGAAGTGGTTGGCTAATGGAGTGTTAACCGGCTTAGCATCTCTCATATTGAATCGATCAAGTACCTTGGCTATGTACTCTGCCTGTGACAAAACTAATTTCTTGTTTTCCTTGTCACGCTTTATCCTCATGCCTAGGATTTGTTTTGCAGCTCCTAAATCCTTCATGGCAAATTCTCTAGACAATTGTCTTTTGAGATTTGAGATGTCCTCCATGCTTGAGCCAACCACAAGTATATCATCAACGTACAGAAGAAGGATGATGTATGACGTATCAAACTTCTTCAAGTAACAACAGTGGTCTGCATGACATCTCCTAAAACCGTTTCCTAACATGAAACTATCGAACTTCTTGTACCACTGCCTCAGGGCCTGCTTCAGGCCATATAGACTCTTCTTCAGTCTGCACACCTTGTTCTCATTACCTGGTGCCACGTTTCCTGTCGGCTGATGCATATATATCTCTTCTTCAAGGTCCCCATGATGAAAGGTTGTCTTAACATCTAGCTGTTCTAGATGTAAGTCCTTTGAAGCCACTATACTCAAGACCATACGAATCGTAGACATTTTCACTACCGGTGAAAATATTTCAGTGAAATCGATACCTGCCTTTTGTTGAAACCCTTTCACAACCAATCTGGCCTTGTACCGTTTCGAACCATCGTGCTCCTCCTTCAGTCTGTAAACCCACTTGTTATGAAGAGCTTTCTTACCCTTGGGTAGAGTGACTAGCTCCCATGTACGATTAGACTCAAGAGAGTCCATCTCATCATCCATGGCCTGCTCCCACTTAACCCGTATATCTGACTGTAACGCCTCTTCAAAACACTCTGGCTCACCATTATCTGTCAGTAGTAGATAATGTAAGGAGGGTGAGTATCGGACCGTGGGTCTCCTCTCCCGAGTAGACCTCCTCACAACTGGTGTATGCGGCTCTGCCTCATCCTGTGGCACTGTAACACCCATGTCCGGTAACTCTTCCAACTCTACGAATTTCTTTTTCTCGGCCTTATTTTCCTGCACACTGTCCTTATGCATCACTTTTTCATTAAAGACTACGTCCTTGTTTCTGATGATTTTTCTGTTTTCTGCATCCCAGAACCTGTAGCCAAAATCATGTCGCCCATAGCCTATAAACGTGCACTTCCTGGACTTCGCATCCAGCTTGTTTCTGTGCTCTGCATCAATGTGAACATATGAAGTGCAACCGAACACTCTGAGATGTGCAAGGTTTACTTTTTTCCCAGTCCACGCTTCTTCTGGTAGCCCACCATCCAATGGTGCTGAGGGACTTCTATTGATGAGATATGCGGCAGTATTCACAGCATCTGCCCAAAAGGTCTTGGGTAACCCTACATGTAACATCATGCTCCTGGCGCGCTCAAGGATGGTCCTGTTAATGCGCTCAGCCACACCATTCTGCTGTGGTGTCCCTGGAATCGTTTTCTGATGTTTGATTCCATTTGTTGCACAATACTCCTCAAACCTCTTATCACAATACTCTCCCTCATTGTCAGATCTGAGACACTTTACTGTTTTACCTGTCTCATTTTCTACCATAACTTTCCACTTCTTAAATACAACAAATACATCAGATTTATGTTTTAAGAAGTAGACACACAGTTTTCTAGTAGCATCATCAATAAAGGTAACAAAATAACGTGAGCCACCAAGAGATAATACATGTGCTGGTCCCCACACATCAATGTGTACAAGCCCCAACAGATGTGTCTTTGGAGCGCGTCCTGTCTTCTTGAAGCTTACCCTCTTCTGCTTGCCATACACGCAGTCCTCGCAGAATTCCAAGTTAATAAACTTCAGCCCTGGTAGCTTGTGAAATCTGATGGACAATGGATCTTGTGAGTTAGGTCTTGAAATTAAAGATGTAGAGTTCAATTGGATTAACGAGTTATTGTCTAAAATTTCATTATGATTAGGTTGTTAGAAATAGGCTTTCTAAGATTCAATGTCAGGAATGCACATATATACTATACAAAGCTTAGGATGATTAATGGTACATACTTAACCATTAGAATTGGATATCAACGATAGTTTAAGCCTATGCGAGCATGACGAACATGATGAATGGATTAGATTCTTAAATCAAGACTTGTATGTACAAGTATGATGATCTCATGATTGATTAATTACAATTTAATGATCCAAAATCAAAGTGGACGGTCAAATATCGTTAGTTAATGATGATGATTAGTTTTAATAGTCGATTTGATGCATGATCAAATATAAAAAGGTATACAAAGTTTCTAAAGCACACACGTTTACACACATGAGAGAGCACTTATGTACCTACTTATGCTTGTAAAATTTTAAAATATTACACAAACAGTCTCCAAATTAGCTGATTCTAAGGTCATTTGAAAGTTCGTTTAATTATCTTTTCAATGAACATAAGATAATCCCAATCCGACATGTGTTGAGGGAGTTATGACCGTTTTCATGGGACCTGTCTAAACTATGATCGTTGTTTTGTCTAAATTGCAATATGGACTTTGGGCCCAATTTTGAAAGTTTAAATGGGATATATATGAGATCATTCTAAAGCAATTTGAAAGTTCATCAAATTTTCTTTCCTGATTGTGATTTGGATGAAAGTGCCCTGGTTTGTCAATTAGCGTGAGTGTTGAGTCAGCTAGACTGCAGAGCCTCATAGGAAGATCAATTCAAAGCGTTTGCCTCAACCGGATGTGTGCAAGCTCGCCACAGGTAAATCTAAGCCTTACATCCCATGTCCCAAAACACCAGGTATTTTAAACCCTTAAAACCAATTAGAATATCATAGGGTTTTTGAGTTAGAAAACTTTGTCAAATTTCAGAAAAACTCTAAGTTTTCTAGCTCTGTCAATTTTATCGATATACTGTTCGATATTATCGACCTGCGTTGTCGATGTCCTCGATGACAAATCGATTCCATCGGAATGAGGACAAAAGTGTCCAGCAACCACATGTATCTCTGGACGGATTTATCGATGTATCGATATACCTATCAATATCATCGATATTTGAATCTTGAGTCCATCGAAGGTGACTTGATAATATCAACAGACAGATCTCCGGTGCTCCTGTTTTAACTTAAGAATATCATATGTGCATCGATATATCGAAGCCCCCTTAATACCATTGAAGTTCAAATCTCGATGATATTGAAAGGCTCTCGATGATATCAGTCATGGGCACGAAGTTTTCCATCAAAATATTTCAGGATAGTTTATCTATAATCGAGGTTCACTCGATAGAATCGATATTCAAATATCGATGACATCAGTACGGTTTTAATGGCATCGAATAGGGACAGAAACTGTCTAGCAAGCTTAAACGAAAATTCATTGGATTTATCGATGTCTCGACACAGTACAGTTATCGATATCATCGACATTCAAATTCCAATGATATTGAAGGTCCCTCGATCATTCTTGTAAACCTGAAATATTTCAATGCAAATCCCTCTCATTTTCAAATGTCGAGGAATCGAACCTCACATCGATGAAATCGGAGTTTGAAATCCGATGACATCAACACGTGTTTCGATTCCCTCGATCAGCTGGCAAAAGGTTTCAAAAACATATGACAATTGAGTTTGTGTCATCGAGCGACCCGTCGATACAATCGAGAATATACGCTCAATGATATCGAACCCGATCGATGATATCGAACTCTGTCATAAATGTGACTGTTTTATATTCGTTAGAACCTTTTGCCTATATAAAGAAGACTTGTCTATTGTTGCTGGTAGAGAAAGAAGAGAGTGATTTTGAGTGTTTAACCTTAGATTTTATACCCAAAGCCCTTTCTCTCAGGGAAGTTCATCCTCCAATCCACCCTCATCATTGATATTCAATAGAGTGGATTGGGGAATGAAATTCCGCATTCAAGAATCTTCCAGCTACTACCTTAATGGCAAATCATTAAGCTGGGATGTCTTGAATGCGTAGATGATCGGAATCACTCTATCTTCCTCATACGAAAATATTTTGTAGAGTAGGATTCCGTCTTAACCTTGACCCAACCCGAAGCCGTATATTGGTACATCATCTGTGTTGCGGATCAAGAAAGTAGAAGATTCTTCATCAACAAGGAGGAGATCTTCGTCAACGTGCTGAATGAGACTCATCCACTTATTTGTAAGTTATTAGAGTCCAGAGGATACTTATGATCATTTCTTTTTAGGATTGGGTCTAAGGTGTTTCTCACCCTATCAAGCCCTCGTAGGAGGCCTCCGGCGGGAGTGTACTTGGTAGGTGCGTTGTGTTGACCATTACTCTGTGGAAAGCATAAACAATTAGGTTCCTTATGTGGATCCTTGGCCAATGTGCCTAAAACCGGGTGTTATGTGTTGACCCTTGCTCAGGGAGTATAAACAGAGGTTCCTTGTGTCGATCCTTGGCCAGTGTGCCTAAAACTGGGTGCTATGTGTTAACCCTTGCTCAGGGAGCATAAACAGTCAGCTTAGGTGTAGGTTGTAAAGGTTGAAGGTGAACCTGATTTAAAACCTTAGGTTTGAGGTGAACCGCTGTGAAACCTCCTTAGTGAAATCCGGCACACTCAAGGGTTGAGTGCGTCTGCCGGGAGTGGAGTGGACAAGTAGTCGAACTACTATAAAAATGATTGTATTTGTGATTATTCATTATCTTTGATTACTTGTGTGATTTTATTAACTGTCTTCATATCTACTCACACCTCACACACGGTCACATCCATCATAAGCTATAAATTGTTTCATGTTTATCATTCAAATAGTTTTGTGATTGGATCTTCAATTTGGCTTGGAAGCCATTTGAGTTACTCTGATGATATCCTGATGCTTTTCATGTCTATTTACTCAGGATAAGATTAATAGGATTTTTAATAAGCATAAAATTATCGAAAAGTCCTATTCACCCCCCTCTAGGACATATTGGCATATTCCTACTTCAAGTAAAGTGGTCTTCACCGCTATTTCATTGGACACAAACAATCTCCAAATCCCAATCCGACATATAACAAGAGAGTTATGACCGTTTTCATGAGACCAAACCATGCTGGAAAAACAATGGTCACGATTTTCCACAATTGAGATTTGGATTATCATGATTTTTCGCGATTAAGATTTGGTTGATCGTGGATCAACTAAATCTTGATCGTGAAAAATTGAGATCACTATTTTTCCAGATTGGTGCGGTTCCACAAAAATGTTCATAACACTCTCATTATAGGTTAAATCAAGGTGATCTTATGCTCATTGGAACGTAAATCGACAAACTTTCAAATTGCTTTAAGATTAGTTCATTTGGAGACCGTTTGACTTGTCAAAAGTGGGCGGGCCCAAAGTTAAAATTACAATTTGGACAAATTAGAGATTGCGGTTTGGATAATGCATTATGTAGTCTCATAAAAAAAATAGTCATAACTTCCTCTTTACAGGTCAAATTGGGCTGATTTTATACTCGTTGGAAAGATAATTCAACGAACTTTCAAGTGGATTTACAATCAACTCATTTGGAGACCATTTAACCTTTCAATAGTGGTCCCAAATTCCTAATTGTGATTTGGACAATGCTTATATCATAGTTTGGACTATGCTGCATGGTCCCACGAAAACCGTCATAACTCACTCATTATAGGTCAAATTAGGGTCATTTTATACTCGTTAGAAAGATAATTCAACAAATTTTCAATTGTCTATGGAATCAGCTCATTTGGTGATTGTTTGACCTATTAAAAGTATGCCCAAAGTCTAAATTATAATTTTGACAAAAACTGATTGCAAATTGGACAATGCATCACGCAGTCTCACGAAAACGATTATAATTCTCTTGTTACATGTTGAATCAGGGTGATCTTATGCTCATTGGAAAAATAACTTAATGAAGTTTAAAATGGCTTTAAAATTAGATCGTTTAGATAATGTTTAACCTTTCAAAAGTGGGCCCAAAATTCAAATTGTGATTTGGACAACGCTAAGATTTTGATTTAAACTGTGTATCACACAGTCTCATGGAAACGTTCATAACTCACTCATTACAATTCGAAATGGGGTGATCTTATACTCTTTGGAAAGATAATTTGATGATCTTTCAAATAATTTTGAAATCATTTCATTAGGAGACAATTTAACCTTTTAAATGTGGGCCCAAAACAATAATCGCGGTTTGAGTAATGCATCACGCGGTCTTACGAAAATGCTCATAATTTTCTTGTTACAAGTCGAATCAAGACGATCTTAGACTTGTTGGAAGGATAATTTGATAAACTTTCAAATAGAGTTGGAATAATCTTATTTAGATACCGCTTGACTTTTCAAAAGTGAGCCCAAAAGCTAACTTTTGGGAAAAAATCAATCTCAGCATAACTTTTTGAAGAAATAAGAAGAATCTATCTTCTGAAAGTGTAGGTTTTGATATTTCTCCTCATTATATCAGTTCTTCCCAAGCAGAACAAATTGAGCATAATATTTATAGTATGAAAAAGTACTAATCTTTTAAATTTGGAGTTTTTTTTTTTTTTTTTTTTAAATATCTTTTCTTTCCTTATATTTGTTTCTTGATAAATGACCCATTTAAGAAAAATCTTTTGAAATAAGAAAAATTCATCCTTTAAAAGTAAACTATTTGTAATTTTCTCTCATTATTTTCCCTAATAAGTCCATTTCAACATAATAAGTAACAACAAGAGCAAGAACCCATTTTTATGAGGCGTGAGTTTCTCCCAACGAGTTTGTCAAATAATTATATTATATATATATAATTGTGATTATTAGCATTTTTGTACGAGAAAAAGACAAACAAAGTCCTACAGGATAATAATAATAATAATAATAATAATGTTTTGAGAGCCGTGCTATTGTGGCGCTCCGATGGAACAATGAAAGTATAATAACCCTACATAATTTCCCAACAACACATTTCCATTATTTGTCTCCACTTGGGCCCACATGAAGGTATGCTCCATAATTGCCGGCGTCCATCTTCTCCAAGCTACTATAAATAAGGTATGACTCATTGATCATGACTTCCAAGATAATCCAATGATTTGTTTATTCGAGTTTAATGTCAACCATTGAAAACTCTCTTCTTTTTTTCTTCTTTTTTTATTTTTTCCAGCGTTCTACGTTTATCTACAAATGATTATGGCGGTAGCAATCCTTTCAGCATACAGTTCTCAGGTGGCCTGTATATCTTAGCCTCCGAAACATGGACAATCATGATTACATGCTGGTGATCCCCATGTGACTCCATGCATGAAATCAGCTGTTTTGTCCATCCATCCAATGGGCCACTAGATCGGTCTTGTAACAAAAACTGTATTTTTAAGATGATCTAAATCAACAAAATTACTAGCGAATATATATAAACCGTTGCCCATCCACTGACCACTTTGCCTTTTCATCAACTATTTTGCAACTCACTTGCCAAACAGTTGATACCGTGCTTGGATCATAACCCGGAGGCAGGCATATTAGATGGACGGTTTAGATCTTGCTCACGTATGCATTCGCTGCCTGTAGGGAGGTGACTATACTAGACAGTTCTCTGTAGGCCCACCATGATATATGTCTTTTATCCACGCCGTTCATATATTTTTCCAGATCATTTTAAGATATGTGCCGAAATATGATGCAAATCCAAATCTCAAGGACCACACCACAATAAAACAGTGGTGATTGAGCGCCTACCATTAAAAATAAGTGAAGCCTGATAAATGTCTCGAAGCCGAGGTTCACCACCATTTTCAAAATAGCAGAATTATTCACCGTACAAGCAGCCTACTGTAGTGTTTATTTACAGTCCAACATTAGGTCCCGTAGACATGGACAGGGAAGACACAAATATCAGCTTCATTCAAAACTTGTATAGATTTTAACGGCAGTAGGAATTTAATCACCGTTGTTTACATGGTATGGCCAACCTAAGATTTGCTTCATTTTTTAACTCATGCCCTGAAATGACCTGAACAAAATTGAACATCATGGATAAAACACATACCTAATCCCCATAGAGGGGAGTGGATCAGGTGAGACATTGCCTTATTGCTATATTTATACCATATCCATGTTGTACATCTGTTTTTTTTAATTATTTTAGAGCATGAACTAAAAATTATTATTTTCTAGCATGATGGCTCATATTACTATATTTATTTTATATCCACACCATCTATCAGTAGAACATGAACTAAAAAATATTATTTTATAAAATGACCTAAAAAATAAAACACATCAAGTTCTCAGGTGGACCATACCTCATGGAAACACAGCAATTGTCCATTAATAAGTCATAAAAGTTTTGGATTAAGGTAAATTTTTATTTTTATTTTGAACATCCATACTCATGTGACCATGTGTACAGGTTTAATGACAAATAAACAGTAAGGAAATATTACATTACTCCCTAATAAGTTTTTAATGGTAGAGTATTCAATCACCAGTGTTTCATATGGTACGGTACACCTGAGTTTTGGATCTGCTTTATTACTGGGTTTACCTAAAATTACCTAGAAAAACGGACGAACATCAAGGTACGTCCGCGCAGTAAGTTTCGACGCTAGGAACCTAGGTGGGCTATCTTGATGTTGGTGAGAAATCAACACCGTCCATCCATTTTTTGAACTAATTTTATGAGAGGGAACAAAAGTGAGGAAAATCAAAGACTTAAATGGGCCGCACTAAAGGAAAAAGGTAGGTAGGAAAATTACTACCGTTGAAACCTCCCTGGGTTGACAGGGATGTTTACATGTCATCCATATGGTTAATAAAGTCATTCCTAATGTGATGAACTGAAAACACAAATATTAGATTGATTCAAAACTTCCATGGCCTCACAAATATTTAAACTGTAAGCAATCAATAGTAACGTTTTCAGCCCACTTAAGTATTGGATCCAGTTCATTTTAAGATATATGTAATAAAGTGAGATCAAAAGACGGATGGATGGAATGGATTTATTACAAACATCACGGTGGGGCCCAGCTAGGTTAATTAATAGCCGAGGGACTTACTGCCACAGGCTTTCGCAGTAAATCCGCGTCTTCCGCGCCAAGGGACGCGGTTAGCGTACGACAGCGTCAGTAGCTGCTTGGCTACTGACAATGCTCTGTTAGCCCAACATTGAATTTTAGTTTTATCGAATCCGTTCATTTATTTTTACAGATCATTACAGAGCAAGAGACCGAAAATCTCAAGTGCACCACACTATAAGAAAACAGCGGCAATTGAATGCTAACCATTAAAAACTTCCCAAGACTCATCGTAGTGTTTATTTGTCATCCAACCTATTGATTAGGTCACGCATACCTGTAAGAAGAGAAAAGTGCAAATATCATCTTAATCCAAAACTTTTGTCGCCCCCTTGAGAAGTTTTTAACGGTGAGTTTTCAATCACCGCTGTCCTGTGGTGTGGTCCATATGAGACTTATATCTACCTCGCTTTTATGATACTCCCATAAAATAGTCTGGAAAAATGGATAGAATGTGTGGATAGGATGCATACATCATGATGGGCCCACAGAACACCATCAATAGTCACCTTGCTACCGACGCTGTCAGTACGCAATCCGCGTCTATACTAAATATGCTGTTGGACGATCACATGTCTACTCGTCTTTAACTCGTCTCTTCTTTGTTTTTACCTAAAGGGAGCTGGGACAACCCACCCGTCTTTTCGGCGCGCGTAAAGGAAAATTTGAAGATAGAGTAGATTCGGGAGCACCGTCATACGGTAGAGCTATCTATCTACAATACATTACGTAGGTGATGTATCAATCGTGACGGTCCAATTAGTGGGCCCAATTACTCTTACCCATGTGTCAAATAATAATACCCATTAGAGAGTCTTTATTCATCAATTTTCATTAATTCCCCCCTTGATGAATGTGGACTATCCGATCGTTTTGTAGACTACTATCTATTTGGAGATCACTTATCAGATGGATAAGATCATCTAATATCTGTTTAATCAGAATGATTTATCATCCAACGCTGCAAAATGGTCAGACATTTACGTGTAGCGAGGATCAAAGTAGATAAAGCGGAACCGAGAAAAGAGAAAAAGTACATGTGAAAAAAGGGAGGGGATTGAGTGTTATTCGGGTAACACACGGTTGTAGGTGTTACCCTGACCGTATGGAGCCCACCTTGATGAATTTATTGTATATCCACGTTGTTCATCCGTTTTTCCATTTCATTTTAAGATTTAATCCTAAAACTTAAGGAGATCATCCAAATATTAGGTTAACCATAACATGGAAACTGATACTATTGACCATTAAAAAGTTATTGTGAGCCATCAAAGTTTTAGATCAAGCTTATCTTTGTATTTTACCTTCATTTATGTCTTTTTGACCTTATCAATAGGTTGAATGGAAAATAAACATTATAGTGGGCCCTAAATGGGCCATAGGAGGATTTTTAATGGTGGTCATTAAATCACAACTGTTTCATACGGTGTGGTCCACCTGATATTTTGATTTGATTAAAATTTAGGGTCATATTCTAAAATGACCTGAAAATTTAGATGGATGGCATGGGCTGGGCATACACAACATTCTTCAAGGGTGGGCCCATCCGGTTAGAGTTACATCAAGAGAGTCTGGATTAAGTGAGAGTTAGACTCACCCAAGATGGTGTGACCTTTACCGTGGTTCCTCCTTATGTATGTATTATGTATCCATTCCATATATCTGTTTTTCTTACCATAGGATATAAAACAATGGTACTGATTTACTTAATAATTAAATTTGCTTCATTTTTGAAACAATGTCCTAAGATGATGTCTAAAAACAAATAAATAATGTAAATATAGAATACATACATCAAAGTGGGCCCACACGGTAACTGTCTTGAGTAAAGCTAGGGTCTCACCCAATCCACTCCCATCGGACTGCTTGGGAAATGGGACCCACATGTGCCAAGGTTGGTATTGTGGATGCATGGTGGGTGTTTGCTGTGCCACCAAGATGTTTGTGTTGGTGGGCGCTTGGTGGGCCCACCCTGATATTTGTGTTTTTATCACGGTCACCCCTCCTTTCTAGAGTAAGAGACAAAAATGATATAAATTCATATTTTACGTGGACAGCACCATATGAAATATTGGTGATTGAAGATTGAATGGGGACCATTAAAAACTACTTGAGAGCTATTAAAGTTTTGTATCAAGCTAATTTTTGAGTTTTTCCTCGTCCCATGTTTTTGTGATCTAATCAACGTAAACATTACAGCAGGCAGTTTTCAATGGTGGGCGTTCATTCACTGTTATTTCCTTTGGTGCTGTCCACTGTAGATTTGGATTTACTTCATTTTTGGATCATTCCTTTTAAAAAAGACTTAAAATAGATGAAAGGCTTGGATAAAACATATGCATCATGGTGGCCCATGGAGCACTCGCCAGAACAACTTGATGCTGACAGAAGAGGTTCTGTGATTGATCCATGTGTCAGAGGTGGAGATGATAATCTCAATTTGAAGGAGTTATTTGATGCACCACTAATACCATGTGGAACCACCTTGATGGAGAGGTTATGTATCCACGCCACTCCTCTGTTTTTTCAGCTTAATTTAGAACATTATTCTAAAACTTAAGTAGATCCAAATCTCCAGTGGACTGCATCACTGGAAAAAGTGGCAAATGATTATTAAAATTTTATCGTAGACTACAAAAGTTTTATAAGAAACCGATATTTGCATTTTACCTTCATCCATGTCTGTTTGACCCTGAAAGGGAGCAGATGTGTTACCTGAATAACACATTAATGGGTGTTGTCCTTGTTGGGATTTGTTCTACGGAATCACACAGAGGTGAATCTAGGATAGCAATCCAAGAGCACTAAGCAAATATAAAAGAATACAAAGATTTAACGTGAAAAACTTTTTCGAAAAAAAATTATGGCACAAAGTGACAGAAATCGACTATGAAAGCATAAATTACAAAGAGAGGGGACTTACCCGATTCAAACAACCTCAAATCTTACTCTTGCTATATCCTTTGAAAACCCTAAAACCCTTTTAAAAGCTCTTGGAATATCTTTAGAAAGCCCTAGCCTACTTTAGAATGGTCCTAGAGACTCTTATTTATAGTTTATGAACCCCCACTTTCGCGCTTCCTTAAAACCGACTTAAATTTACGTAATCTGCGAATAATCCGCGCACAATCTGCATAACCTTCGACTAGTACTCGAACTTGTCCTTCGACTAGTTGAATACCTCGAAAATTTCAAATACATTGTTGCTAGACTTCGAGCTGAACTTTCTAGAGCTAGTCGAGCTTTTTTAGATTTAAGACATCTTTTAATAACAATCCTTACTATGTGGAGCCTATCTTCATGAACATGTTGTCTTTCCATGCCACCCATTTTCTTTTTCAGCTCATTATTTTACTGAGATTTGAATCTACTTAATTGTTTGGACCACTCCTAAAATGGGTTGAATGGGTCACATTATTAAGGTGGGCCCCACAATAAGGGTAAGGACAGGAATTAGCTAGTGACAGGTTGAACAACAAGAGTCGCTACTGGAGTGACATCACCAAGTTCTATGGATCCCACCATCATGTATGGGTCATATCCACACCGTCTATCTACTTGTATAGATCATTTTAGGGCTGATCCAAAGAATGAGGCAGATCCAAAGCTCTAGCTGATCCCACCACAGAAAAGAAAACAATGGAGAGAGTGATGCCCACCGTTGAAACATTCTTACGGTCCACCGTGATGTTTATTTGAGATCCAACCTGTTCATAAGTTAACAAAGACATTCAAGAACTGAAAATACAGATATCAGCTTGATCAAAAACTTTTTCTGCCTTTATAAGTTTTTAATGGTGGGCGTCACTCTCTCCACTATTTTCTACCGTGGAGCCCACTCGAGCTTTGGATTAACTCGTTCTTTAGCTAATGCCCTAAAATGGTCTCTCCATATGAATGGCCAGTGTGGATATGACACATACATCATGGTGGGACCCACATAACTTAGTGACGTCACTTGAGTCTGGCCACTCAGACCCGTCAGCGTCCACAGGGTAACAACTAATCCACCTTCGGTGGGGGGCTTCATATGCAGTTATTCAAAATGGCACGTGAAGTTATTATAGTCAGAAGATGGGTGTCGCCCATAGAGATTTTTGCAACAAATCAACTCTGCCCATAGTTTCTCGTGGCCATAAATAACAAGATATAAGAGTAAAAGGAAGAGAAATAGGGATGCAATTCATGTATTGAATTGAGTACGGAAAAATACTCATATAAAGATATCATACAAGCTATTTTTAGAGAGATCTAATAATTATATAAAATTTAGTTATGCTAAGATTAGAAAAAAAAATAAATAAATAAATAAAATCTCTTACCACTGTATAAAATTATACAGGCTAATAAAGAGCCCAGAAATCAGGAAACTTCAAATTTCATGTTAACCACACCAAAAGAGATTGGTCACTCACCATTGAAAACCTTTTTGGGGGCTATAGAAGCTTTATACAAGGATTATATTTCTGCATACAGTTTATCTGAATAGTAGCAATCTTATGAACGGTTTGGATGGCATAAAAACACCAAATTCATTTCCAGGAAGGGTCCCACGTTGGACTACTGTACTACTGGTATTTAGAAATCGATGTACAATTCGTGTACCTTCGTGCATCACAGGAAGTTTTATGTGATCGAAAGTTAGGTGAGACCCACTGTTATGTTTGCAAGAAATCAATTCCTATTCATCCATTTTTTCCGCTCATATTAATGACATAATCTCATAAATGAGACTATTAAAAACTTAAGTGGGCCGCACAGCAGAAATGGTGGGGAAGAAAAATGCCTACCATTGGAACTTTCCAAAAACCAGCTCGGCAAGCTAGAACTCTTCTTGAAATTTTTTTGAGCTAAAAAATTCAGCTTGAACCTAGTTGAATTGAGCTTTTTTGAATCGAGCCGAGCAAGCTAATTAAGCTAAACTCAGTTCCATGTACAGCTTTATTTGTCATTCAAATTATTTATTAGTCAATCCCATTGAGATGAACAAAAAACGCAAAGATGTTAGTATGATACAAAAACTTGGGGCTTATTTCAGAGCGTGGATTTGTAGCCCCATGGAATTGAAATCCTCCCGGTGTATTTGGCACCCTGGATTGTGAATTAACTTTAATCCAAAAGTAGCAATGCATGCTATATTTATAGGAGTTTTAATTTAATTACTAAATCAACTTTAATATATCTAATTAGTGAGATACGTAATTTTTGACACAATGGTTGTAATAAGCTCATTGAAATATATGCTTTATTCGAAAATGATGAAATTCTAAGTTTCAAATGGACTACAAACAGAAGATCATGTCCGAGTGACTAACTAACGATTTTTAATTGTTGATTTACGTAGACAGTGTTTCGACGGTGCTGATCATCATTAGTGGGTCATATGTCCAATAGAACAATAGTATAGTGACATATGTTACAAATGTAACTATTCAAATTATTTTATGTATAATCCAAACTCTCACTGTGGATTTCAAATCCCTCTTTGAAGAGTTTTAACACGCGCACACACCCCATACAATCACGCTAGTGGAATTTCACTACCTATGGGTACTCGAACCCTTGGAGTTGAAACTCCTTAGAGTCTACCACCCGAGCAAGAGTAAGGACCCCTTATGCTGCCAAACAATGGAGGATTTGAAACCCATTGAATCCACGGTGGCAACTGACCCCGGCTTCAAGAAACGTTTTAATGGCAAGTATTTTACGCTTTAATATTTTCTCTTATCTGGCCAACTTGAGTTTTCACGTCGATTTCTCACAAATATCATGGTGGCCCCCGCATAATTTGTAAGTTACTGCAATTCCTTGTCGGCGATCCGCCTTCCGTCAAAATCTGCGTACGTAGGAACGTAGCTCGAATTAAACCAACTAAATTATAGAATCCACCTTCCTCATGTCACAGTCCTATAATTTTAAAAAAAAATTAAACAATTCTAGACTCTGATACGTGGACACGTGTTTGTTGACATGGTACCATTTCATCTTTTCATTTTTTACCGTCCAGTAACTGTCCACTGATCTAATAGTCAGATGATCAAATAATCCTGCATTTTGGTTCATTATACATCCATATAGGGACCCATAATTTGGACGGTTCAATCTAACTTACCTTCATCCAACGACACGTATTCAATTTCTAAGTGCATATCACTCTCTGCTGGAATATCAAAGTTCTTCACAAATTCCAGAACATGACGCACCAAAATCTGCTTGTTTTAAATTGAATATATTCTCTGTGAGTGCAGCTGCACTGCTGGCTTCTGCTAACGTGTGCCGTGGGTCCACGTTAATAAACATCACCATGCACCAGCTCTTTTTAGGGAAGAAAGAAAAGATACTAAAAGAAGAGAGAGAGAGAGCTGTCAGAAGCTCCGAGACTGAAAAAGGGTAACGGCTATTAACGGCGTATCCGTTTCACCACGTGATCTCCTGAAGTAGATGAATGGAGCATGCGTCAAGATTCTAGCCGACAACATCTCTAGACATTAACGGCATACCTGACGGCGTTTAAGTCACTCCCTCACGCCTGCCTCTCTATTTCTCTCTCAACTGACGGAGATATCTTCTCTTACAAGCATACATGGCAAAGTACGGATTCATCAGCTCCTCTTCTCTTCTCTTCCTTCTCCTTTCAGGTATCTCCCCCTTCTCTCTGCTCCATTTTTTTCCGGCGAATCGTACATTTTCCGGCGATATCTGACATTTCCAAGCAGGTTTTACCATCACAGCATCTTCAGCTCCGATCGGCATCAACTACGGCCAGATTGCCGACAACCTCCCCTCGCCGGAATCCGTCGTCCCCCTCCTCCGCTCCATTGGCGTCGGCAAGGTGAAGCTCTACGACGCCGATCCCCGCGTCCTCCGCGCATTCGCCGACACCGGAATCGAATTCGTCGTCGGCCTCGCCAACGAATGCCTGTCCAAGGTCCGCGACCCGTCGAAAGCTGTGAACTGGATAAATCAAACGTCGTTCCCTACCTCCCGGCTACCAAGATCACGTCGATCACCGTGGGAAATGAGATCCTGACCAGCAACGACACGGCCATGATAGAGGACCTCCTCCCTGCGATGAAGGGCATGCAATCCGCGCTCCAAACCCTAGGCTTGTCGAAGCAGATCACAATCACGACCGCCCATTCCCTGGCTGTGCTCCAGACCTCGTATCCACCGTCCGCCGGATCGTTCCGTAGCGATATGGTGCCCTACATTTCACCAATCCTCAACTTCCATGCCAAAACCGGGTCCCAGTTCTTGATAAACGCCTATCCCTATTTCGCATATAAGGCGAATCCGAAGCAGGTCCAGCTCGATTTCGTGCTGTTCCAGCCAAACAGAGGCGTCATCGATCCGGTCTCGAATCTCAAGTACGACAACATGCTGTTCGCTCAGATCGACGCGGTGTACGCCGCACTGGCGACATTGGGGTATGGACGGCTGAGATTGCAGATATCGGAGACAGGGTGGCCGTCGAAGGGGGATGAGAACGAGGCGGGGGCCACCTTGGAGAATGCTAGGAAATACAATGGGAATTTGATGAGAGTGATGATGGAGAAGAAGGGAACGCCGATGCGGCCAAAGGATGATTTGGATGTGTATGTCTTTGCTCTGTTCAATGAGAATTTGAAACCGGGGCCCACTTCGGAGAGGAATTACGGGCTGTTCAAGCCCGACGGAACGCCGGCATATCAGTTGGGAATTGGGGCTGTTAATGGCAGTAGCAGCAGCGACGGTAATGGAGGTTCTGGTGGAGATGTCGGTGTAGGAGCAGTTACGCCGTCACCGGAGGGTACGACGACGGGGTATTTTACCATCTCAGCTGCTGAGGTAATTTCTGCAACTTGGTCCTTTTTCTCTGGTTTGGGAATTGAGATCATCTTCCTTTCTTTCTTTCTTTCTTTTACTTGGTCTGTAGTGGTCTAACGTGCGCCTGGGGTGCACTGAATTGAAAAGGAGGCTTTGAACATGGGACAGCATATTGGAAGGGATTATTTTACGGAGGAATATGATTGAAGGGCCCACCAAACATTACCTGTGCTGATGTCTTTTTCTTTTGCCTGAACTGTTCCTTATTGTGGACCACATGGATGATGGGACGTATTGAAATTATCCCTGGGTGGCTGATATTTTTCCTGTAGGATGTGGACCATTTGCATGTAACTATCAATTTGGAGGACCCAATCGGATGGGGGGGAATTATTGGGCCATGGCCCACAAGATTAATGGGATAGGTCTCCCCCACCTGTAGCATTGCTGGGTCGGACTAGTTGCTGATTTAGACCAAACATTCTATAATAATTCTTAGTTATGTTTGCTCTTGTTAGGTGCCATCCAAGGAACAGATCCTAGTTAAGGGTGCAATTTGGGTGGGTTGGGTTGGGTTGGGTTGGGTTAGGTCAGCTTGGAGGGTTAGCCCAACCTGACCTGAAAACTGAACTGGCAGACTCAATTTGACCAACCCAACCCAACCCAACCCAACCCAACCCAACCCAAATATGGATGCCCAATGGCGTACTGAGTAACTATAGAATATTGAGTAAACTTTGTGGGGCCCACCATGATGTCTGTGTCTTATCCACGAGTTATACGAGCTCATTTTAGGGCATCAGTCCAAAATTGAAGCATATCTAAAGCTGGTTATAATGATGTCCACCATTGAAACCTTCCTAGGGTCCACAGTGATGTTTATTTGTAATCCAACCTGTTCATAAGGTCACATAGACACGGACTAAGGGTATGAACAAATATCGTCTTGATCCAAAACTTCTGTAGCCCCCAGAAAGTTTTCAACGACAGCATCAATTCCCACCGTTTCCTGTGGTGTGGTCCACTTGAGCTTTGGGTATACTTCAATTTTGGGCTCATGCCCTAAATGAGCTGGTAAAATGGATGAACAGCATGGATAAGAGACATACATCACGGTGGGCCACACAGAGTTTACTCAGTACACTATAAGAAAATTGAGTTCCTTGGTACGCAATCTGCATCCCCAAATACATGTGATTATTCCCTAACCTAACTCAAATTAGCTCAACTGGAACCCAACCCGGTTTCAAATTGGGTTGGTGTTTTCTAACCCAAACCTGATCCGAAGACCTTCTTGGGTTGGCATTTTCCAACCCACACCTGACCCAGGGACCTTGAGTAGCCAACATGACCTGACCCCTTGGATTGGGTCTATCGAGTTCGATTGACCTGAACCCAAGTAACCCTAATCCTAACCTTATAGTGCGATTCAGGCAACTCGTGAACCTAAAGCGGGAGTGGGAGAAGTCATCAAATCCGGATAGTAGTAGTTTGCATACCGTGGTAAATAAATATTTTTTAAAAACCCGACATGTGGTGATATAGATGTCAAATCATCTATGGAAGCTACTAAAATGTTTGTTAGATTGTTTTTGAATTGTACTGATATGATTATTGCAATTACTGGTTGTAGGGGAAATTGCGATTGGGTGGAGTTGGGCTTTGCTTGCAGCAAGGAGTGCTTTGGGCCTGCCTGAGTTTGATTCTACCATTTTTCTGAATTCTGGGTTTGCTGAGAAATGAATGGAAAGAGATTGCTCCTACGTTGCATGCAGATCATGGTGCAGGTAGGATAGATTATCTTAGATTAGATTAGATTAGGGGAGAGAGAGAGAGAGAGAGAGAGAGAGAGAGAGAGATCAACCACATTTTATTCTTGTTAGTCTCATGAATTTCCTTTGTATGCTTATCATTATTGTTGTTGTTAGGAGATTAGGGATTGTACTAATTAAAATCAATAGCACCCCTAAGAGGGTTACAATCTTTCTTATTCATTTCTCATCTCGTTCTCATATTGCTCATAGTTTGATCAGGTTGATCAGATCTGGACTGTCGGGTAAGGGACACTGATCATTTCATGGACTGCCATGCATAAATCAAGCCAATCAGATTAACTGATCTGTTTAAAAGTTGTCATGGCCTTCTTAATAGTAACCCGTTTTCATATCAATTCATTGGATTGTTGGGACCGGCGGTATGCCAGAAGCTCCCACCAACAACATGCTATCGGTTCATACATCCAAATTTTAATAAACAATCTTGATCTTTTATTTTTCAGATGGCTTGATCAGCCTGGCTGTTGTGATTTTCTTAATTTGAGCTGGAAATCAGATTCAGGATTGGTTGCCATGCTCCAGCTTTAATTGACTCTGTCGTGGTCTCAAATTGGCAATGCCACAGGATTAAGACTCATGATGTTTTCCCTCCATCCCAAGCAGTGTTTGAAAAACTGGACGGACTGGAACTGGTACCCAGCTTTGGACTGGAGTCGTCAGACAGGTTTTCTAAAAGCAGAAATGTTTGGAAAAAAATGCCAATCTAATTTTCAGGAATGAAATTACCTCGAATGTGTAATCATGTTGTCTTCTTTGTTGCACCGAAACATGCATGAAGATGAAGGAAAACTCACTTGAGGTAATGATTCTCAACCACAAGGGAAATTAGGGTTTTATGGAAGAGAAGATTTATTTAATGCTAACCTTGAGAGGAGAGAAGTATCTCAAATAAAAGCTCTACACCAATATTTAGAAAATTTGCAATTATATACTAACTCTAATATCTTTTTCATAGTATGGTGGTAATGAGGTATACCAAATTATCACACCTCTTTCTAATAAGGTAGATCCAGATCCTAAGTGAACTAGAAATGGTTTGTCTTGATTTCCAACCACTTGTTCTAAATAGTTGTCCTTATTACACTCAATCGATCATGTTTAATTCAACGTGAGTATGCACAATTTTATCTTTGCAAATTTAATCGATTAAAACTCATTAAAAATATTAATATAATAATATATAACAATTCATAATTAAATATGACACTATTTAATAAATTCAAGCATTCAAAATCTTAATATAATCCAATGAATAAATATATACAATGTCAGGAACATTCCAATAGACCACCATTCACAAGTCTTAACATTTGTTCTACCAACCGTTGGATGATTCAACATAGAAGGTCAGGAACTAATTTAATTATATCACGGCGCAGTGACAAATGGTTGAACCTGTTTAACCAGCAGTCCGAAAGTGACAAATGGTTGAACCTGTTTAACCAGCCGTCTGAAACAGTGTGGACCGACCGAAAGACCCCTGGTCCGGTTTTAAAACATGGTAGAAAAGTGATGGGATCGCTTCTCCTTTAATTCAATATTCAGCTGGTCAAGAAGTACTCCAACCTGGGAGTTGTGATTTGAGTCGACCACTTTTTTCTCAAACCCAGGAAAAAGTAAAAGAAAAAGGAGTGGGGTCCTCTATTGGCGGGAACCCAATGCCTCCTCCTCACCTCGAAAGGCAACCGAACATGGTGGACCCTTGTTTCTACATTTCTACAAACAAACAAACGCCTTTGGTTTTCACATGCATTAGCAGGTTATCGGGCCGGCTACATCATACAGTCAACTTGCGTTAATGTAGAATGTTTGAGGTTGTGTGATCCAAAATCATGATGGTCGATGTTGCAAAACATGCATGAAACAAGGATTCTGATGGTATTCGTTGAGATGTCAGATGAAGGGAATATTTGAGGTTCGCTTTTAAGGGTGATCTAGCCCAAAATTTAAACAAGCATGCAAATCTGGTAGTCACTGATCTTACACTAAAATACATTTTCATTAGTAAAACAAAAGGAAGTGGGAAAACAAATGAGATGTCTGATATTAGATGCAGTCAGATATAGAAGGAGGTGGATGGGTCGTAGTCTATAAAAGTTGCTGAACCATCCAAGGGGCAGTTAGAATGGTAAATTGTTGGTCCCAAAGTTTGACAAACAAATGGCCATTAATCAGAGGTTAGGATGAACTAATTAATCAATCCGATGTTTGGGTCTTGAACCATCTGGAGTGGGCAGCACATAAAATTTTCTCATTCAGTTACATAATCTATGTGATTGGTAGAAAACCACATAGATTACCTTATCTCCAACCTGAACAAACATGGTACCATATCACACCTGAAAACCCACACCTAAGGGTTATATATTCACCACACAACATCTACATGAGCAAAGATCAAATGGCCATAATTTTTTTTTTTTTTTTTTTTTAAATCTCATAATATAAAAACCTAATGTACCACAATTCACATGGCATGTATCACATCAAAAAGACTCTAATGTCCTTTAAAATGTCCTACAAATAATTCAATGTACCCTCGTCCAAACCTGAAACTGGTTTCATCAGTGCTCATCGTACCATTAACATCCATGCTAAGCCTCTTGCTTTTCTCCAGACCTATTCCACACACGATGTAATACATGGGGTGCTATGGCATCCAATTACATTTGAGAAAAGTAACCCTTCCCCTCAATAAATAACCTAACCGTTTACAAAGCAATACAATACACCACCGAGCTAGGGTGGAGATTTCTCCCTTCAAAACGCAATGAATAAAACTGATCACCTACAGGCATCGTTGCACCACTTGTGGTCCATACATCTTTCCCACCAAAATGCTGAATCTGTTCATGAAAAAGGTAGGCCCACTATGAAGATCCCTATGATCAATCATCAAGCTGAATGGCTACCTATGCACACAACTCCTGTATGTTGAGTCTGACTCTCGATTGTCCATTGATTCCAACATTAAGGCCCACCCAATGAGAAGACGTGATTTTGGTCTGTTGATCTTCACGACAGGGCATACCGTTTTCATGGTACTGATGTCTAGTGCAAGTGGCATGTTGATGGAAAATAATATATGTTCGTGCAAGTTTTGGTATATCTTGTCCATAGCTGACCAGACATCTAAACAATAATGCCTATTACAATAGGATAAACAAAAGCAGTCAGATGAATCGACAAAAAAATGCATCTACTCAGAAAATTAAATAAAATAGGAAGTCACTGCTATTCTAATTATTTCTTGACCATGAAAGCTATACCCCCGAATGCCAACGCATCAAAATTTCAATCCCAAGAAAAAACAAGTCGCTTCCCGATCTATCTGCACCCCTTCCAAAAAAAAAGATGTATATGTTCTAGCAGATCAGTGGAAGATCAAATCGATAAGGTTCTCCATAGCTGTACCTACTACACTACTACCAGCAGCGGCATGTCTTGTGAATATTTGCACAGCATTGTGGAGGCACTTGTCTCTCTTCATCAGATCAGGGGCACCATACCAAAAAAAAATGCAGATTGCAACTGTTCAACGACTTGGAGAACTGGCTCCGGATGGCTGTCCTGCACCTGGTTCAACTTTAACTCGTCTATAGAACAACACATAAGCAGCTGAGGTCTTTATGGCCTCCTCACCTACTGGTGAAACATGGCTGTCATCAAAATCATACCATCTGTTCTCATTTACAAGCTGCACAGCCAACACAGAAACAAGCTGATTTATGAGTAAACGATACATCCTAATCTAAGAGTTTAACGCCTTGAAGAAAATAATTCACTCAAATAGATTAGCTCTGCAGTGAGGAATGAAAGCTTTTCTGTGGAGTCCATTTAGGGAAATTTGTGCAAATGAGAGGGATGGAGAGTACGATCATCAGGGGGCTACACATGCAGGATGAAAATCAGTGTTACTAGACACTACTTTCGGGTTTTGCAGTGTGACACTTGGGGACACTTGGACATTCCCTTGGGCATAACACTTCAAAATTTGAACAGAGTTTCCTAGCAATGTCATCGGAAAGTAATGCATGGTAGACTCTTGAGGTGTCAAAAACACGTTCTCCTCAAAGCCTTCATTTTTTTCCCTCCTCGCCCTCAAGCTATCCTCCATTTATGCCGTTGAAGAAACTACTAGTAAAAACTTCCTATCTACCTCTTAATCCCTAGATTTTGTTCATTATACATTACAAACACCTTGACCCACATAACAAAAAGACAGGCTAGTAAAAACTTCCTATCTACCTCTTAATCCCTAGATTTAGTTCATTATACATTACAAACACCTTGACCCACATAACAAAAAGACAGGCTTTGTTGTTCCTTTTGCTTGTTCTTCTGTTGAGGCTCTATAATTTTTATAAGATATCAAGTGACTTTCATGCAAACTACTCTTTCTTGAGATGATTGTGTGATCTTTTTTAATGTTTTGTGAATTAATTATTAGTTGTGAATTTCATAAGAAGTACTGTTTTATTGAGATGATTATGTGTGAATTTTCTATGTTTTGTTAACTAATTTTTGCTATTTAGATTACTGGCAATCGGATTTTATTGGCCCATGTGGAATTTCTTTATAATTTCTGTTCTTCAATTTTCTTCATTTAATCACAAGATTATTTATTTATGTTCCAGAAGAGTCTAGAGTCTACCATGCTGGACACTTTGTCACTTGGTCCTCGACCCATGTGTCTAGGTAACACTGATGAAAATGGGCAGTTAACATTTCAACCAACCAATGCCAAGCATTGAAATAATACCCATCACACCTAATGAGCAAGCTGCCCTGGTTACTGGGTTCACCAAGGTGCATGCTTGATAAACAGCCCCAATCTTACACCTGTTCCCATGAAGCCCGTTCTCCATCATATTCATGCAACTATCTCTGGCATTTCTCAGCGAACTTGCAGGCTTTCTGTAACCAACTTCCCCCAAAATTGAAGGAAACCAAAAGATCTAAAAAGATTAAATCTTATGAGTCATTACCTTGACGTAAGCAGAATAGTGACCACCTCCTAAGCCACCATAATGATTGCTCACCGCATAGAGTTCGTACACATGAGATTGAGGAGCCCCACCCTTATGCTTTACATACTTGCTTAAATCAAGATTATTAATCGGGAAGTTCACAAAGGTGTCAAGTTTGTTCTTCAAATATCGGCTGTAAGAAAATCGCTTTAGGTGAACAACTAGAATTTCTGGCAACCTCCATAAGTCCAGTTTCTTGGTAGCTTGCCTATGTTCCTTACAGGTAGGACAGTACCTACATTGCCATAATCAGATATGGAAATGAGTATGAGCAAAATAGGCAGAGATGAATTTCCCTGAAAATAATGAGTTTAAAGGCAGAGATGAATTTCCCTGAAAATAATACAGAGTTTAAAGGAGGAGGTGAATTTCCCTGAAAATAATATGCAGTTTAAAGGCAGAGAAGATTTCCCTGAAAACAATCCAGAGTTTAAAGGCAGAGAATACTGACCACATATCATCAGGTCCCAAAGGTTCCTCCTTCAAGAACGCTTCCAGGCATGAAAATAAGGAGATTGCTTCCTGCCGTGTCTTCTTCATCGTGTATCCGGATTTGAGAACCTCAGGCAGATCCTCAAGGAAGCTGAAGTCATATAACTCAAATTCCCTATCTGACCAATCCAACAAAACCTTTATGACTGCATCAGGTCTGATGGGGGAATCATTTTCAATAGGGATTCTGCTCAAACCCTTTTCATCAGTCAGCCAAAGGTGAAAGCCCAGATCCTCACTAGGACTTTGTTCTAATTCCATGTCAAATATGGAGCAATCCTTAGGACTGGAACAAGGTTCGTAATTCTCCATCGGGCTGTCGGCATCAACTACTACACTAGAGCCATTTTCCTTCCCGGTCTTGACATGATTTGGAGGTGGGAATTCTTTTCTTCGCAAAAGTGGTGCAAGCACAGATCTCACTGCAGCTTGAATATCACTGCCAGTTTGTACATCCTCTCCTAAACAAGACACAAGTGGGGTTCCCAGAAGTTCCCTGTATCCACCATTCTGCAGGTCTGATGTGCTTCTGAAGCAGGCAAGTAATGGGAAATATTAGTAAAAATCGAACACAAGAAATAAGTCTTGCAGGTTAAGCATACAATCCTATATATATATATATATATATATATATATATATATATATATATATATATATATATATATATATATATATCATAGAATTAAGCTCAGATATTTCTCACAATTACAAAAGCTGGAGCATGAATCATGGCTGAAACTAACACCAAGGAAGCCAAGAACATGTAAACAGTGAATAAATATGTTGACTAGTCCTGAATATTTATGAAATTTACACTCCTGAAATGCTGAGAGGGTGAAAAAGCATATGAACCCTTTGGATTTAGTTACAGCAGAAAAATAAAAACCATTGGACGACCATGGAATGAATCAGCTACACACACGCAACACACAAAAACTCACAGGAACACCCAGGAAATAGTCAGCTAAGAAACACAATCAAAGAACTGAACTACCAGGAAATGAGGCCGAATGATGTGTGGATGATGTCAAACCTATCCAACAGCTTAGACGCACCATGAAGACCACCCAGCACAAAAATCAGGCCAATCCAATCATCAGGTGGGACAGGTGAATTTGAGGATTATTTGGCATCAATACATTGTTTCTATGGTGTGCCCCAATGTTACCAAAAAAAAAAAAAAAAAACACAGAACTCCCTATGTTTCCTATTCCATGTGAATTATGGGTCATTTGCAATCTAGATAACTAATTTTAGTGACCCAAAATTATGGCTCTTTATTCTTATTATTGATTAAGTTAATGCAAATTTCTATTTACAATCTAGAGATTTATACTTTTATTTATTGAGATATAATATAGCATTAAAATGCGGGTCTATAAGAATAACATTCATCATTTCATATATAAATTACAATATATATAAAACTATATTGCACCTCCTATCATTGTGAGAGTGACGCACATGATCCTACCCCTAGTGTACCATGTATTGGAGGAAGCATACCGCATACTAATTCCCGTATCATGTACCAGAGCGACCCACAATCCAGGTAACCTTATCGTGCCCACCTGATAATTGAATTGGACCTAGCACACATCATGGTTGTTGGATGGGTTGGATGTCATCCACACAATGCAGACCCCATAACAACTCAGTACCACCACTAAGAGTGGTAGTTCAGATACCATGTGATCGTTTTCAGACACACACACACACGGAGATGGATCCAAGAGTTACCTTTCCCTCCTCACATGAAGCACTTCTAGTCTTGGCAATTTCTCACGCTTTATAGGAAGTCTATAGGCTACGATATGATCATCATCCTTTATCCCGGCTAATGGCTCAGAAGGATTGTCTAGGTATCGATATATTCGATGACTATAAACCTGGCAAGTGGAAATCTACTGCTTCAGAAACCATAGAGAACAACTGAATCAAACCTTGTGAAAAATCACAGGGAAAAAAAAAAAAGAAAAAAAAAAAGACATTGGTAATGTAAATTATACCTCTGCGAGCAGTATACTTTCATCAATCCTCAAGCAACATTCAGAGCTCAAAACCTGAGTAAGATCTTTACAACAACCATGTTTTGGCACACTTACAGTAAAAGGCATGGGAAGAGCACTTCCATCTCCATAGAATACAGTAACTGTCATTGTCCGTTTGGCTGTTGAAGGTAATGGCAATGACAAGTACATGAAGGGATCAAAGGTTACTGAAACTTTGCTACAATTTGGGCAGACCAAGGTTGATTTATATTGACCCTGAGAAGATTGCCAATCAGTACAAGTGGTTAGAAACAAAAGAAATCTATTATTTTCTTTTGAACTCGAATAAAAATCAGAATCCAATGCAGCATGCACTTGACATAAAACTGGAAAATAAAATTCTGGTATCAAAACCCCAACAAGTTAGATCTCCAAGAAAGTACTCAGAAAAACTACAAATGAAACTTCGGTACAATTTGTGCAGACCAAGGTTGATTTATATTGACCCTGAGAAAGTGGTTAGAAACAATAGAAATCTATTATTTTCTTTTCAACTCGAATAAAAATCAGAATCCAATGCAACATGCACTTGACATAAAACAGGAAAATAAAATTCTGGTATCAAAACCACAACAAGTAAGATCTCCAAGAAAGTTCTCAGAAAAACTACAAATGCTTTCAGTCTGCACGATGTTTGTTTCCTATAAGAAATTTGAGGCCAAGTTCCTTGTTTGTACCAAACATGGAAGTTCCCTGATCACACCAAATCTATACATGTGGGGCTCATTGGTTGGTTTTATCCAAGACATTGATCTGAGCACCCCCATCAAGGATTTTTTGGGGCCCATGGTTTGTTCGTCCAAGCCATATTGATCTGATCACCCCCATCATGGATGGGCATGCCCAAAAATCTCTTGAATTAGTCAATTCTAACCTTTCCATTGTTGGTATGTAAATACATGGTTAGGAATAAATGCAGCAACAGTCCACATACAACAAGTTTGGTTTTATCCAAGCCATTGGTCCGATGGCCCCCATCATAGATGGCCATGCCCAAAAAATCTCTTCATTAAATACAAATGAGGATTTTCTGGTAGTAAGATTTACTGAGTTGCTGTAGGCAAACTCGACTTGGGCTAGAGCCAAGTCCCACTTAGATACATTGTCGCTTATGATATTCCTCAAGAGGTAACCAAGGCTCATATTAACTAGCTCAATTTAGCCGTCATTTTGAGAACTAAAGCTTAGTCCCCAATCGCTTCCATAAAGTGCGCCAAAAGTGGCCCACAAAATTTGAATCATGGTCAAGAGTTCTTGTTTTCGGTACCTAGTAGTAAAGTTGCACAATTTCTATGAAAAATATGTTGGCGATATGTGTAGCGTCCATTGTCCTTTTACATGGAATAAAGTGGGCTATCTTCGAAAAACGGTCCACCACAACAAAACCCTTTGATTCTTAGGACCCAGAATAAAGTGCATAGAAATATCCACCCATTTTTTAACTGGAACAGGAAGTGGTGTATAAAGGCTGATATTCTACACATGACCTTTGGAGACTTGACATCAGCAACATCGTACTACGAACCGTTCAACATCATGGCATATGCGAGGCCAGTATTATTTTTAATCCACCATGGCCAATGTTTTATCTCGCCCAAAGTGTCCACCTTGTCCTCCGTGTAGCCCAGATAGGATCTTTTCTCACAACAATCCTTTTAGAATACATAGGCGAGAACCCTCGAATAGATATCCATAATGTGAGATGAATTCACACTTGGATCTCCGCCATCCACACACTTGTCGAGTATTTTGCAAAAATTGAGGTCTTTTTTGTATTGTTCTTTTAATGCCTCAAATCCGCCGACCTCCACGGTGAGAGTTCCTAGTAAAACCACCCTCCTAAAAGGGTCTGCCACTTTGGTCTAACTTCTAGCTTTTCGATGCAAAAGGAAAGCATATTCTTGTAGAAAGTCATCCACTTCGCATGACGAGCATTCAACTACTTTTGGAAGTTGAAATATCTAAACGCCTCATGAGCCAAGAATAGAATGAATCAAGTAACATCTCTAATGCCATAATGCCAGGACCACTGTATAGAATTTGAATTCATACGTGGAGTAGTTATTTTTCGCATATCATTAAGCTTCTCGCTAAAAAAAGCGATCGGCTTCCCTTCCTGACTCAACACCGCACCAATGCCTACATTTGAAGCGTCGATTTCCACTTCAATGACTATCAAAATCCAGAAGTGCAAGAACTGGAGCTTCTGTCATTTCTTTTTTATGGCACCGAAGCTTCAATCCATTGCTTAGTCTATTCAAACTTGCCTCCCCATATGCAATCAATGACAAGTGCGATGATAGTGCTGAAATTTCGGATATATCTCTGGTAAAATGTCGCCAAGCCATGGAAAGAACGAACCTCCAAAAGGGTTCATAGGGTGTGCCATTCCACAATGGCTTGATTTTTTTCTTGATCAACCTTAATCCCTTTTGCAAATACAATATATCCGAAAAACACAACACTATCAACAAGGAATTATCACTTTTTCAAGTTAAAAAATAGTAAGTCCCTCCATAGTAAATTAAATATTTGTCGTAAATGATCAAGATGAACAGATGAATCAGGACTAAAAACAAAAATATCATCAAAATAGACAACTAAGAATTTTCCCATAAAGCGCAGAGTACCTCTGTCATTAACCTCATGAAACTGCTCGGCGCATTTGAAAGGCCGAATGGCATGATTAGCCACCCATACAACCCATCTCGGGTCTCAAATGCAGTTTTCCATTCATCTCCAGCCAAATACTTATCGGATGATATTTGGTGCTTAGGTCAATCTTTGAAAAGACCTTTGCTCCATGTAGCATCTCCAGCATATCGTCTAAGTGAGAAATAGGAACCGACACTTAATACCAATTTGATTGATCGCACGATTGCCCATGCACATCCTCCAAGATTAATCTTTCTAGAAGTTAATAATGTAGGAACAACACATGGTGGCATGCTTTCTCGAATTAAAAAGGAAATTTCTACACAGGCCCACAGGATGAGTGAATCATCTTGATCGTCAAGCTAGAGTGTTGACACTATGACCACCCTTTAGAATATTCCAGATGTGCCAGCTTGGCAAATGTCGTGCCATGTAGAGGATCTTAGTTCTACTACATACATGTGGAAAGAGCAAAGGCCAAGATAATTAAAGGAATTTTTTAGGACAATTTTCCAATTAAGTAATGTTTCAAAAAACAGAACTTTTCTAATAAGCATCTAAAATAACTATGCATGTGGGCATAAATGTGACCGATACATTACCTCCATTGGCCAGTAATGGTATGTGTCTCTGATGCTTGTCTGCCACCAAGATGTGGTAGACATGTATGGTGATAGGAGAGAGTCGTTGGTTATCCAACGGACTATGCTATCAATGCCTCGGGTGGTTGATAAGGAGTGATGGCTGCGACACAATATCTTGCACACCATTTGTACTTCTAGTGGGAAGATATGCACCACTTTGGTGGAGGAGGGGAGCAATGTCTCTCAAGAAGTGGATAAGTAAAAACTCAAAGAATATAACCACATGGTGACATGCTTTCTAAATTGTGACTTTGATAATGTCACAAGCATAAGTCGTGGGTAGGAACTTCCTAACTTCTTTTTTATCTTGTTTTCAAGAATTTATTTTCTTCTTACGACAGATTCATTCGGCTTAGAAATCATCCCACCATGCTAACACGTGACCAGAAAACTTCACTACTGCTAACTTCACCTTTTGATTATCCATGATTTCCTTGTACTTGAATACCTTTTCCACCTTAACCAATCAATGAAGTTGTCAACATGCAACTGGCCATGGAATTTCGAAATTCCTACCTTAATTCTAGGCTCCCTGTCACATTCCAACAATCGAAGGATTCGATCATTGTGTCTTCACAAACTAGGGCCGCCCATTATTGATTAGGACCTCGGTGGAGACCTCCCCCGACGTCTCCACGTGCACCAACTTCGGTCTCTGGATTCCCCTCCAAGCCGAAGCTCTCCCACTTGATTAGTTAGATTGCCTACCATATGCGTGACAAGATCTACTCTGTAAATGTGCATCTCAATTAGGTTACAAGCACAAACTCTTCTAGTGTCACCTCCTTCAAGCCATAAGGAGATAATGTGGAGTTGGCAGATCCCCAAAAATCACCTGTTCTAACACCAAAATGGTGCAACCCGATTATCGAGTCAATGAAATCTCGATACCTTAAAAAAAAAATGTACACCCACAAGAATAATGGAGCAGAGAGTGAGAGAACTTTATTGATATCAACCTTCTTCTCTTTAAAAAAAGAAAAAAGAAAGAAGAAAAAAAAAAGTCACACTAAGAAAATTTGGAATATCCAACTCCAACACCACCCTCCCCCTTTTAGAGACGCTAAATGAATCTTTAATTAGAAACCTCCCAAATAGGGATTGATTTCAAATCAATCATAATTTATTTCAAACCAAACTAATCTATCTAAGATGGTGAAAACCTTATAATATTAAAAGCAAACAAAGAAAATAATCCTAATCACATCTCCAAATCAGCCTCGTACATTCAATCACATTAATCACATATTCAATCATATCTTTAAATCAGGCACATATCTCCCAAAAATAGTAAATTGCAATCATTGATTTAGAACCCCATATTTGTAAATAAACAATCCAAAATCAGCACATGTTGGGCTCTACAGTAGGCTATGGGCCTAGATGGGCTATGGGCCTGCATCACTTTGAGCCACACCAACGAGTCCAGATATGAGGACAACAAAATACTTAATAGCCTTGTGGATAAGATAATGAACTCTTCCTCTAGCAAATTCGGGGGGGGGGGGGGGGGGGGGGGGGGGACACCTGGATCTTAAGGCCGAGTAGCAAAGATTGATAAAGACGTCCACATCCAGGGACAAATTCACCAACCTCGGGAATTCTTCACACAGCCTCCTCTTGCCCAACCAAACATTCTTCCAGAACCTAAAACCCCTCTCCCCTCCCCTACGGAGAACCCCACCCCCTCCTCGAATCTTTTCCCACACTCGAGATAGCCTTCCACACCCCCATCACCCTATATACGAAAGACTTCTTGGTCCACCAGCCCCTTTATTTAAAAGGGGCAAGGGGTAAGAGGAGTTTAAAAACTCAACGAGGATACTTGACTCAGTTCGAGTGGATTGCCAGTACATTCGGTATAAAACTTGTCACAATCGATTTGACTCATGTTTTTCAGATTTTCTGTCATTTCCCAGATTTCTTAAGATTTTTTCGTCCTCTACATCTATTTTGATTTATATATTAAATAATATTTTTTATAATCAAATAGTTATTAATACTGTTTCCAGATCAAGTTTTTCCTAGTTTTCTGTTGTCTTTGGGTCTAACCAACTCAATGGACTTTTGAGTCGAGTGGAATTTTTGGGTTTTCTAACAATGATTAAAACAAATAAACCGCAGTTGTACCAAGATGTATAATGGACTTGTACCACCATTTATCTCAGCCTAGGCTACAAAAGGAAAGTGATCATCCACGTAAGAAAATAATGGCAGATAGCGCGTCTTATTATTTCACCTTGCAAGAAGAAATAGCAATGGGGAACTATATCTCTAATAGAAATATCAAGGAGGCAACAAGTTTTTAATGAGATCATCTGATTATATGCTTAAATTGCAAATAGCATTCACACAGTTATTCCATAAAACCAGCTAGTGTGCAAAATAAGATATACAAAAAGCAATGCAAAAGCACACATAGACACCACTCACTTGGCAAACATCCACAATAATGGAATCATTTCGAGCTTTGTGATTTCTCCAACACTCGTCTGCAAACTCCTCATCAGGACGACCATTTGCATCTTTAGTTTCAATATAGGGCTTGTCTTTTACACGATTCAAATCTTCATGCAACCCGTCCAATAAAAAAGCAAGAAGTTCCTAGAAAGAGGCACAAAATAAAATCATGTAAAGCAAAGAATGCAAGTAAAGACAAAATATTAACAAGTAAACACTCAAAAACTTGTTATTGAACATCCATACAATTTAATGACCACACTTAGTTTTCTCTGTATCTCCTTCTCTTTCACTAATTTCTTACACTCATTGACTTGTTTTCTGATATGATTTACTCAGAGATATGGAAACAGAATTCACATGCTCAAAGTATGTGGATGGTAATACTAACTTGAGAATCGTGCTGGTTATACCCACTGAACTGGGGAGCAAACCGAGCAAGTTTTCCTTTAAAAGCACGTGGTGCAATTGGTATCCTCCCAGGAGACCACAATTTCCTCAATAACTCTCCAAATGCTATTGCAAGCTCACCCTGCATCGCTACTACAATATATTAGAAGCCTTCTAAGAATATACAATCCGGCAAGTATTGAAAAAACTCTACAATACAAAAAATAGTAAATGACAATGAGAAGAGTATCATACTTTCAATCCCAAAGGATTCCACCGATTGATCTCCTCACTGTAATCCTGCATAAAGTACTCAACCAGTGGGGTGTATGAACTAAGCACTGAAGGGCACTGTTCATAAAGCAAGTGTTGCCGAGGTTCTGCAATCCATTTAATCCTCCACCATCTCCTTTGGTGCTAGTGCTAGTGCTCAAAAGTTCACGCCCATCTTCCGTATCCCTTTGTGTCGAATTCAAAATACCCCCATAAAGTTAGATCCATATCCTGTTGAATAACCATTGGACATGGTAGGGCCTCCAGCAATTGTTGTGGATGACCTTGAAGGTTCTATGGGTACCAAAGCTAATCCATTTCCCGTTGAGTCCAAGCCAGAACCAGATGGCCAAACCCATCAACCTCTACTTCCAAAAGAATCTGCAAATAAACATGTTAACAGAGTAACCAAATAAACAAATATGAGCAACTGAATCTACAAATCTAAGCGGGCAAAAGTCATCCCTTCAAACATTGTGTGCAATTTCTCAGGAATAACTCTTGAAAAAGTTGAATTTAGGAGAAATACAAGAACAACTATACACAATTTGACTTTTGAACCCCTCAAATTCAATGCACTTAATAACTAACAAAAGAGGACAGATCGAGACTCTCCATGGAGTAGCATATTGTAGAAAATCAGAAATAGAAAAGGGGCCGTTTGGATAGAAGTAAATGGGGGTAAATGAAGGGAGTTGGGAGTACATGGTATTTTAAGTGTTTAGATAGAAGTAAATGCATGCAAATGAAATGAATGGAAGTAAATGGGCTTGTAAATGAAATCCTCCCTACAAGAGAGGATTTAAAAGTAAATGGGGTGAAATGCCTTTTGAGCTCCCGTGGAGAGTTGTGTGACTAAATAAAGATGGCGTTACGCACATGTCCACCATACATATGACATGCTAGTGCTGCTCTCCAAACCATCCAAATACCGGCTACATCAATAAAATCACACCAATAAAATGTTCCAAACCGTCTAAAGGTTGACCATCTAAATGGACGGTCAAAAAGCTTTGGCAAGTTCTTGTTTGTGGGACCATTCGAGGCTCAAGATTTTTTTATTTTTGGCTAAATTATATATTTCAATGGGCTTTTTACAATCAATCTATTAATATCACATATGTAATTTGAGATATTAAAGTTGATTTGGGATATCACACATGTTACTGTGAATATATTGAAAAAATTCAATGCATTCCAAATCCTCCCATTTACTCATATCCAACAAAATATTTGGATTTTAAATTGCATTTCATTTACTCCCATCCAAACACACATGCTGAGTAAGCCATTTACTCTCAATTCCATTTCCCATTTACCTCCATTTACAAGCTCTCAAACAAGCCTAAACTGTTGAATAGCAAAGTCCAGCCCACGTTGTATTTAGAAACGGTGACCCCTTGTATTTAATAAAGATTTAGGGTTAAGGTACAGATTATCTCTCTTCCTATACCCTTTCTCCCTCCCCTTACACTACCCCTCTCTCTCTCTTTCTCCTCCTTTCATTGCAAAATCACGTGGTATCGGAGCGAAACAGTCTCTGATTGTTCCAACAACTACAGTCAATTCGATCTCCTCTCCAGCGTTCTTATCCCTTGGTGCATCTCTCGATAGCCGTTTTGATTGTGTAAAGGCCTTCATCTCCTCTGTTTTTTTTATTTTTATTGCGGAACTACTTGGGTTCTGCATAACTGTTGGCTGTTAATGGCGTAAGACGTTGCTGCGTCTTCCTTTCTCCAAGATCCGTTGGATCCAGATTTGTTAAGGAGGCTGGATGTTTCTGCACACAATCCGATCAGTGTTATTGTTAGATCCAGATATGTTGAAAATCTACCCGCTTCCTACTATCTTCATCATCAACGTTCTGATTTCGATGTTGGTGGCATTGCTGCATATGGTGGTGATGACCTCTTCTTCGTCATCGGTTTGCTATTAAAACCGTTGATCCTTTATCACTGTTGGAGATTATGGTGGCCATTAAATCCGCCGCTTCCTTGCTGTAACACATCCCCGCAGTGAGGTCCCACCGTTTGTGACCCATCTAGAACTGCAAGATCTGCTCACCGTTAGATCTGCTATTGATCCGTGAACGCTGGATTCATGATCCATTGCCGTCTTCTTCCTACCAGCTACCGGAAAGAAAGAAGAATCTGATCCGCCATTCCCATCACTATGACCATACCTTGATGGGGTCCACCAACTTATTTGCTGAAGATTTGCTGGAGACATGTTTGCTACATGTGTTTGTTGGGGTCCACCAGATTCACTGATATAAACGTATCTATTGTGAGGCCATACAGTTGCTGGATGTTTGCTGGATACATGTTCAACACGTGGCTACAAAGTGGAATCCTCCAACAAGGCCAATTTCCGTGGGCCACTATCATCAAGAATCATCATCACCATCTTTTGCATCTCACTTACTGACAGTCAGTTTCTGCATCATCATCGGCCAATTAACTTAGTTGATCAGAACGTGTATTACCTGGTCCAGGACCATAAGACATGTATTAGTCCATCTTATCCAAAATCGAACAAGTCCATCTATTTAGGATCTATTGCAGCAGATTTCTCTATTGTGTAAGGTATGTTTGGACATTCTGCATTTGTATTGTAGCCGCTGCAGTTTGTGGCCCACCTGTTTGGACGTTCCTCATGAGGACCATTGCTGTGGACTGGCCCAACACGTCACACTATTAGCTTTGTCCTATTACTTGTGCATTGTTTCGCTGGATAATCGTTGGTTTGCTATTGCCGATGGATTCCAAGGCTGAGAGTAATATGAGAACTTGCAAATTTCATCTGTCAAACTGCATGGCGTAGATATTATTTACCCTGGGCCTGCTCAGTTACAATTTTTCTACAGTCAAAACGTAAATGTATGGCATCTTACTGAGAGATGCCCTGGTAAAAAATCTGACACCTTTTCCAAATGTAAAGAAGATGACTATCAAGTGAAGAGCTGGCTCTTCCATGCAATGGAAGAGCCCGTCTATCATAACGTATTCTGTCTATCATAACGTACGGACAGTTCAAAAGAGATATGGGATAGTCTAATAACAGTGTTCCACAAAGAAAATATCCAAGGACTTTACGATATCTTTCAGGAATTTCAAACAATTAAGCAAGGAGATAATTTGCATGAGCACTGTGCTCGCTTTCTTGGATTAG